>OX103955.1:44101869-44266869 GCA_944470425.2 Schistosoma bovis
GTTGTTGATTGTATTCGTCCAATGGATGTTGAATATCATGCGTAGACAACCATTTATAAATACTTGTACATATTTGATGATGGTTGTAGTATTTCTTCAAGTTTCATCTCCAAACAGTAGAACTGACTGTCTTGATGTTCGTATTGAAGATTGTGACTTTGATATTGGTTGACAGACATTTGTTTTGAGTTCCATATGTTGTTCAATTGTAGGAATACGGCGTTTGCTTTGCTTTGCCAATGCTCGCTTTTACACCTGCATCTGAACCTCATTGTTCATCGATGATGCTTTCGATATATGTGATAGATTCCACATCTACCAGAGTTTTGCTATCAAGTTAGGTATAATCTATTGAAACTATTATATTATTTCTAGATATAGTTCTATAATATTCAATTTAAACAATTCAGTTAATACAAACTATTCATCCTACATTATGTCCATAAATCATCACTTAGCATTATTTGTTTATAGTTTTTAATTGAACATTATTAAATATACTAAAATTCAATGTTCATTTGTTCATTAAAACAATCCGATTTAGTATAACTAAATCATCATACATTTTATCCAGTTGGCATCATTCAATTGACAGTAACTTGTATATATATATATATATACACTACATATAAGTCATTGAATTCAACATTATCAGTTATCTACAATCATAATCATAATATGACTTCATTCAATTCATTTCTATTCATTTATTCATTTATTTGTATTATCAATCATTTAAGTAGTATGAATGTTAATGGACAATCTATAAAATTTAGTAAAATATCTGATAAAGTGAATTATGCAAATCCAGATCAAGCGGGGTAAGTTTCAATGATGATCTCTTTGTAAAATTTGTATTGTAATTAAAAATAATAAAAATGAAAAGATAATTATTATTATTTTAAAGCAAAGATGGTTTGGAATCCAGGATGAGTGGTTTATTCTATCTCAGATTCATCAGTTAGATGTATCAGTGCTAAATAACAATGAGAAGATACAAGTAAACAATATCAAGTGAATATAACTTAACTACATTGAACGAGCAGATGGCTATCAGAACACTGTAGTTAAGTGGATAACGTGATAGCGTTTGAAGCGAACGGTACTGAGTTCGAGTCACAGAGTGAATATCAACTCTGAGATGCAGGTACATCTAGCTGACGAATCCTAAATAGGATGAAACGCGCGTCGAACTAGATTCCACTGCTAGCCACTATTCACCTGTGCTTATAATGCTTGTAACTTCAGGAAATATCGTGGCAATCCGCACAGTATGCACATATGTCAATAAGAGACTGATCAATAGCAGTCCTAAATAATAATGGAAAGAAGCAAGTAACTAACATCAAGTGAATTTTAAAATCATTTTGTTCATGGTAAGACTGATCAATGATGTAAATCAGTATCTTGAATAAATTCACTTAATGAATTTTGTTCTGATTAGTAATTATTAGAAAATTAAAAGTATGAATAAGGTGAAATTATGGTGTTTTACCTCTTATATGGATGAATATAAGTAGTATGTAGCAGGAATAGGAGGTAGAATGTTTACCAGCAGAAGATTGAAATAAAGAGAATATGAAAGAAAACGGGGAACAATCAGTATGACAACAAGATTAAAAGAATGATAAAGTATGTAAAGGATAACTTAAGGAAGATATTCAAATGATGTATTTAATGTATGAATTTCATATTTTGCTAAGGCACTGGGTAATCTTTCATAAAACAAGAAAAAGAACTGATTTTCCCCCCATCAACTCTTTGTTTTTACATCAACATGTGTTAATCAGTGATACTTACGTTAAGAATTCAGTAATATGTCAATAATTTCACGAAATCCTATTCTATCATGCTTTATAATTTCTAGACTGTATGAATTAGGATGATTCGTGATCTTTTGGGAGAATAAAATCAATAAAATGAGTACACCAATCATAGAAATACCTAGTCATTTGATGAGCGTTAACATATCATAGGTAAACGTATAATTTACTATGTTAATATTAACTTGAATGATTTTTGAGATAAGTGTTGAGTTTGAAGTCTTACATTTAACTTTATCAAGTGTTGAAGAGTGTTGAGTGACTTATTTAAGGGACTAATATTTTAATCAGAGAGGGGTTTTGTAGAGATTGTAGTAATTTAATAAATGGATACCGGCTCAGTGGTCTAAAGGTTAAGTGTTCGCGCGCGAGATCGAAGGTCTTTGGTCCGAATCTAGCGAGGCGGGATCGGGGATGCGCACCGCTGAGAAGTCCCATACTAGGATGGAACGGCTGTCTAGTGCTTTCATGTTTTCCATGGTGGTCTAGCTCCAATGTTTCAATGTAAATTATTGGTTACTTAATGTCAGGTACTATTAAGTTTAAATTATGTAAATCTAACTACACATCTTGTTTTCATTTGCTTTGTGCGATTCACAATTTAAGACATTTAGTATTAGTTTTCTCCTATTATAAGTAAAATCATACTTACTTACTTACTTACTCCTGTTACTCCCAATGGAGCATAGGCCACTGACCAGCATTCTCCAACATACTCTGTCTTGGCACTTCTTTTCTAGTTCTATCCAATTGTTGTTCATTCTTTTCATGTCTGTCTACATTTCTTGGCGTAATGTGTTCTTTGATTTTCCTCTTCTTCTTTGACCTTGAAGATTCCACCTGGAGCTTTCTCGAGGCTACTGTCGGTTTGAAGCCCGAATAAACGAGGAGGGTTGAGAATGGGTTTAGCGACCCTATCCCGTAGAAATCTAACTCGCCAAAAACAACGCTAAATAGAAAAAATAATTCAAACCATTTAAGCAAAATCATAGATATGCTTATTCAAATAACTGTGTAGAATATATGATAGTTTAATGATAACATTGGTAACAATTAATTACATCCCAAGTTATTAGTACATTTCACTGAAATGTGTGAAACGGTTTTCCTAATTCACTTATCCAACTTTAGGTAGATAACGTTAAGTGAAATTATTATTATTATTATTATTATTGGGGTCACAAATTGACGATTAAATGTAATGGAACTCGAGAATGGTGATCATTCCATCATAATTAATGGATCAAAAATGATCATGTTCATCCAATGATCTCAGCGTCATTAATGTTCAGTACTCAACAGCGTAAAATTAGAAAGGTACAATATCCTGTTTGTCAATGACTTTATGTTGGACTATTAGATTATGATGAAAAATAAGCTTCTAAATAAATGATAATGGGTTTTGTGGAGATTTTTAGGAATTTCACTGGTTGAACTCATGAGTCAATTGCAGCTAGACCACCATGGAAAACCTGGAAGCACTGGACGGCCGTTTCGTCCTTGTATGGGTTGAACTTAAACATTAACACCGTTGGAGGCCGGCTCAGTGGTCTAGTTGGTTAAGCGCCTGGCGCAAGACTGATAGATCCTGGGTTCGAATCTCGCGGGGGGCGGGGTCGTGGATTTCTAGATAAATCACCTTGTTAAAATTGGAATCATAGTGTATTGTCAGTGTATGTATACACATTACCATGGAGACATGTATCTCAAAGGCAATTTATCAATGACATGAAATTAACTGTTAAATTTCAATGTGATCTATTGAATTCTTATTATCAAAGTACAATATGATCATCTAACAATTGACTTTATATTATATAGTATCTTTTGCTTTAATTCAGATATCATCATTGTGCATTTTGGCGTTTATCAGATGGTCATTCAATCATTGCATCATGTACACCATTCACAATGCAACGTTGTGGAAAAAATTTGTAAGTTCTGAAAGGAATTGTTATTTTATTCTATTTTATTTGATGCTATAATAAAAAGATGGTTCCATGAGTTCACTTACAGCACATATTATCCAGTTGCGTTAAACAAAGTATCAGAAGGGGTTTGTGAAGATTTTAGGAATTTCACTGGTTGAACTCATGAGTCAATTGCAGCTAGACCACCATGGAAAACCTGGAAGCAATGGACGGCCGTTTCGTCCTAGCATGTGACTCCTCAGCAGGGGGCATCCACGATCCCGCACCCCGCGAGATTCAAACCCAGGGTCTATCAGTCTCGCGCCAGGCGCCTAATCAACTAGACCACTGAACCGGCATCCGACGGTGTTAATGTCCAACTTCAACCAATCCACGAAATTGCGCCACCGTACACCATTGTCTTCAGTGAGCTGATATCTCACAACAAACCTGGTTGAACTCCACTTGTAACGGCTTCTCACTAGAACTCCAGGAGTATCTCTTGAAATCAGTCACTAGTGAGCAGATGATTATTATCAGAATGGGTTATGTGGAGATTTTAGAAATTTCACAGATTGAAATCATGAGTCAATAGACATAAGTATCTCAGAAACTAGAATTACTTATGTATTGCAATATGTTAGGAGATTAGTCTTAATAATATTCCATGAATAAGCTTGTGTTCCAGTGAGTGATTATTTCATTAAGACCTGAACTAATTAATTATGCCTGGAGAGTCTTTTCCAGTTCTTTCCAGATTGCTCGTCATCTTATTCATATCTATTTCCAATTCTCAATGGAGTGTGTTCTTTACTTTTTCTATTTTCCTCTTGCCTTAAGAATTACATGTTAGCGCTTGCCTCAGGACGCAGTTTGGTGATTTCCGTAATGTATATACTATCCATCTACAGCATTTTTCATAAGTCCTTCTTCTTTTGAAAACTATTTCGTTCTCTATCACACTAGATTGTTGCTGATGGTATCCAGTCAATTGGATATTAAGTGAATTGAGTAAACAATTATTTATATATACCTGTATCTTTATGATGATAGTCGTGGTAGTTCTGCATGTTTTAGCTTCGTACAGTAGAACTGTCTTGACATTGGTATTGAAGGTTCTAGATTTGATATTGTTTGTTTTGAGAGGACTTGAACTAAGCAACAGATATTTCAGAAAAGAAATAATTTCCCTATTGGATACTTCATTAAATCAGCTACCTCTAAATCGAAAAAATAATATTTGTATTTATTCATGCAATTCATTCATAATGATAGATCACAACAGTCAGAATTCATCAAACTGATCTTCACTAATGATTTGATATATTACTCTATGAACAACTAGAATTAAAACACTATACTTTACTTCACTTGATATTGTTCGCTTGTATCTTACTACTGGAATATCGAGGCAATTTGCAGAGAATGCACATATGTCAATAAGAGACTGATCGATTGCAGCCGTAAATAGCAATGAGAAGATACAAGCAAATAATACCAAGTGAATTTAAACTTCACCCCATTGCACAAGTAAGTGGCTCTCAGTACTCAGCAGCTAAGTGGATAACGCTATGGCGCTTGAAGTGAACAGTACTAGGTTCGTGTCCAAGTGTGGGCATCAACGCTGGGATGCAGGTACATCCAACTGACGAATCTCGAAAAGGACGAAACGTGCGTCTTGGATTCCACTGCTAACCACTAATCATCTTTGACTATTCTTTACTATTTCTAAAATTAAGAAATTCTTTTGTTATGAAATTTTCCATACACCATAATCATAGGTGTTTCATAATTTATGTTACTTTGACTTAAAAGTTTAATTATGCACGTTTTGTATTATATAATGAAATAACATCATACACAAGTATCTCATTACCAAGGTTTAACACAATAACTTAAATTGAGCATTGGGTAGAAATTGAAACGAATACTCTTTGTTCATAGTAGAATGAGTAAGGAAGTGAATTTCTGATGTTTCACCGTTTAATGTTACTTTCCTGTTCAAATAATAAATAAATAACTGAATTAAATAAACACGAGGTTAAATAATGTTCAAGATTTTCTGCCAACTAGCAACAAACATAACAGTATCTTAAGGGGGTTTTTTGTGGATATTATAGTAATTTCAACGGTTGAGATCATGAGTCAATTGAAACTAGACCATCATGGAAAACCTGGAGGCACTGCACGGTCGTTTAATCTTATTGTGTAACTCATCAGCAGCACGAATCCACGATCCCGTTTGCAAGATTCGAACCCAGGACCTGTTAGTCTTGCGCGCGAGTGTTTAACCTCTAAACCATTGAGCTGGTCGGTATCCAACGGTGTTATTGTCTAACTTCAACTAATATGTCGCTCAATTTTATGGATTAGTTGAAGTTAGACACTAACACTGTTGGATGCCGACCAACTCAGTGGTCTAATGGTTAAGCGCTCGCGAGACGGGATCATGAATGCGCACTGCTGAGAAGTCTCACAGTGGAAGGAAACAGCCGTCCAGCGCTTTCAGGTTTTCCATGATGGTCTAGCTTCAATTGACTCATGATCTCAACTATTAAAGTTAACATAATATCCACAAAACCCCTTCTAATATTTACGTTTAACTAAACAAAGAACTTTCTATTTAACATTATGGTTTATACTTTCTTATTTATTATTACCTAGAGAATTTGATTATAAATGTTGTGCAGGTTATGAAAGAATCGAGAAATTATCATACACATTTAAAGATTTTAAAAAAGGAGAATGTGCTCTACAACTTTCACCCTATGAAATGTGTACGGAGTTAATAGGGAATCAATGTAAGTCTTTCTAATATATGAAATATTTTAAAGTTGTTCAAATGAATAGGAAATGTTTTTGTATTCAATTAATTTTTATATGTTGAGAAGATCTAGGGGATTCCTCGGAAAAAAACCAAATAATGAGGCTGTGAAAACGCCGAGAAACATTTTGGAAAGTGGAAAATCATATATCACGTTTTTGATTGGATGATTACTTATACTGCTAATGTGTTTACTAGTGTTTCAGAAATTTCTGGAAGCCCAAGGCTATCTAAAATACTATAAATGTCTGATATATGTTTGAAGAGATTACGTGTTCACCTTATCTGAGAACGGAATGAAAACGTTTTGATACAATAACCAATAAGTTAGCTATTCCGACGCGTCGTAGCCCCACTTACTAGAGAGAGAAATTCAAGTTCAAAAGACGGAAATATATATTCCAGAAGCAACCAGAAGCACGAACAACAACAATAAGCACAACGCAAGCGTATATATATATATATATACAGCATAACAATGTCCTTGGGAAACGGTACAAAATAGCGTACTAAAGACAATGAATCAACAGTATTTAAATTCCTCCCAAATGGGGAATTCGACATCAAGGCGAAAATGGATGATTTGGCGCGGAAACAAGAAATTCATATTTTTAAAACAGAATTGCAAAAATAAGGTATTTATAAAGTTAGTCCCGGGGATCTAACATCCTCAACATAACCTAGATTTTCTGTACATAAACAATCCTTTGGACAAAAGCATTTCTTCCATATTTAGCGCCTTTTCTCTAGTGTTTAATTCACTATGTATATTTAGCCTGAGAGTTACTAGAAGTGCTTCGGAATTGAATCTAGAAGACTTATCAAAATATATTTAGAATCTCGCTGAAACTGATGACGTTATCACGATAACTAGTAAGTAGCTACTATAAGATTTTCTTTATTCAGTCAATAAATACAGTAAAACTTAGCAACTAATGATTAATATTTCGGATGTTAAATGATTGAAAGAAATTCATCTGAAAGCCCTAAATCAAGTTAGAATATAACTGAAATCTTGAAGTCACTAATTATTTCCGAAACATCTTGGTAAATTCACTATAATCCCCATTTTTAAGCTTCATATTGGAGATGAGGATAATTATATCAGTCATTTGCTATGCTGAAATATTAGATAGAATGAACTGCTTCTCATAAGATGCTTACTTTGGATTCAATGCCTATTGCCTACTAAAGAACATAGACAATTTACACGATTAATTTGTTTAAACATATTGTTTGTTTCCATTTGGAGTTGTTTACTTGCATCTTCCCATTATTATTTATGACTGCTATTGATCAGTCTCTTATTGACATATGTACATACTGTGCGGATTGCCAAGATATTGCCTGAAGTCACAAGCAATATAAGCAAAGATGGATAGTGACTAACAGTGGAATCCAGTTTGACGCGCGTTTCGTCCTATCTGGGATTCGTCAGCTGGATATACCTGCATCTCAGAGTTGATATTCACTCTGTGGCTCGAACTCAGTACCGTTCGCTTCAAACGCTATCGCGTTATCCACTTAACTACAGTGTCCTGAAAGCATTCTGCTCGTCCAATGCGGCTAATTTCACCTGATATTGCTTGCTTGTATCTTCCGATTGTTATCATTGTTTTTTTTCAGTAGCTGTTAACTTCATTAGAGTAACCTTGTTTGCTTGTTTTATTAAATTTCATTTTAGCTGATATATCTCCGTTTGCAGATAAAATGAAATCACTTAATCAGTTCAATACAAAAATTCCTGATAAACCATATACAATATTTGCACCAAGTACTAGAAATGCTGAAAAATATAAAGAGTAATATTTATTGTTAATAGTATATCCTTATTATGTATACAATATTATACTTTGTTTATACCTTTATAAGTATGAATCGCTATAAGCGTAAGAAGAAGAGAAGATGAAACATCATAGTTATTTATCATCCAAGGAGTTACCAAAATGATATGCTCCACATAAGTCGTTCGATTTTGCGAGGGTTGAGAGACTACCCGGGTGCCCGAACCAAAATAAGTGGTTTGCTTAGGGCCCACACCCGAAGCCTTCAACTTAATGGTCTGATCCACAAGGCAGTGGATAAACGTAAAGAGATGCAGTAACATGGTAGCCAGTGACCAACGATGGGTTCATAATCCATTTGTTCCCTCAAGATACTTGAGTCCATGTGCACCATCGGTTTTGAATCAGCGTTTTCCAATTCTCCTAAATGGATCCTCCACGTTCACTAAGCCGGTCAAAGCGCCGGACATTCGCTTTTCTTCTTCTCGATTTCATGAACAACACCCGTAGCCCGAGAAGGCAGTAAGTAGGATTTCTCTGTCGGTGGATGTATTCACGTGGCCATTTGAGATCATTTGGAGAGGGAGAGCAGGCTCTCTCTCTCTACTCTCGGCCGTACCAGGGCATTTTGGAGCAACTCATAACAAATTTGGTAATTGTTCTTACTCAATGGCTTAGTGAATAATGTGTTGGTTTTCAAAGTTATAAGTATTTGAGTTCCAATTTGAACACTAACATTCATATATAACTATATCTAACAACATAATAACAAGTTAAAAGAATTATGTTTGCATATACTTTTCACTAAACTTCTTCATTATTTTCTTTTTTCTTTCTACATAGTTTTACAAATTCTGCTGAACACATTGTTCCAGGTCGATTTTATTTGAAAGATTTAAAAAGTGGACTACAGCTAAATACTTTGGATCCTAAAAGAAAACTTTATGTAACACGAGAACATTATGGAGTAAGTTTAAACAAAGGCAACAGTTTTCTTTTATACCCTTTGACACTAAATACTTTTTTTAAAAAAATGTATATATATATACATATATTTATATTATTAATTGAGATCATGAGTCAATTGAAGCTAGACCACCATGGAAAACCTGGAAGCACTGGACGGCTGTTTCGTCCTATTGTGGGAGATAGTAACTCACTGAGTACAATGGTGGATGTGTCGTTCAATTTCGTGGATTAGTTGAAGTTAGACAATAACACCGTTGGATGCCGACCAGCTCAATGGTCTAGTGGTTAAGCATTCGCGCGCAAGACTGACAGGTCCTGGATCCGAATCTCGCGAGGTAGAATCGTGGATGCGCACTGCTGAGGAATCACATAATAGGACTAAACGATCGTCCAGTGGTTCAAAATTTTCCATGGTGGCCTAGCTTTAATTGACTCATGATCTCAACTACTGAAATTACTACAATCTCCACAAAACCCCTTCTGATACTAAAAATATATAAGTTGAATAGTCATTGACAAGTTTGTTTACCAGATTTTAGAATGATGAATAAACTGCAGTTCTTAAAATTCAATACAATAGTTTTATTCTTCATGATGTTTATGTAAGCTGTAATAAAAAAGGGATCATCATTATCTGGTGTGGCGGTCTGCTTGAATATCTGGACTATTTACTTCTATTATCCAGATATTTCAACACTTTTCCTACTCTCTTGTTTGTTTTAACACATCATTATGCCTATTTGTCACATAACGTTTACCACCTTTCACTGTAAAAGTTACTAAAAAGTCCAATCAGAAACATCATGGTTGCTCATAGTATATATCGAAAAGAATCTACATTATTCAGATGTCGATCAAATGGATTGCTGACATCTAACTGGCGATCACTCAATACATATCGTCAGGATTGATGAAGAAATATCAAACAGAAACTTGTTGAAATACTTTGTGCTGAGAATTATATATCGTACCAAAAATATAATATTGAATAAATACAATAATAATAATACCCTTGATTAAAAGACCAAATTACCACCTAGTCTTGAATCTCAACTAAATAGTTATTATAAGATAGAACTGATAAACAATTGAATAGGTAGATTGATTTACAGCCACATGACTTGATTGACTTTTTCAGTTTTCAGTCTTAGGAATAGTAGGTTGGTGAACCTGTGTTAATCCTGAAGCCCGCTACGTCAAGAGCAAATTATGGAACAAATTGTTGCATCAAGATATCATAATGACAAGCTGTATAGCATAGTAAACGTAAACCACTATAAAGTACGTTATGTGTCCACAAATCAATAGCATATATTAAAACAGTACTATTCAGAGTTGTTCATAGTGAATTAAGTGGACTGTATGTTGTACATTGTTTAAGTCAGTTTACTTGAGATGTTGAAGATAATCAAAAGTCATGAACTGCAGTTCTTTGTACTATGAAAGAATGATAGGGATGTTATAACTTGTGGCCTGATTGCCCTATTAATATATAATTTGATGATACCGCCACTTAGAGAGCAGTGAATTATCGATCAGACCAATGACTCATAAAACCCATATGAGCAGTCTACAGTCTTATCGGTCCTTCTTCCCGCCCAGCCCTGCCTGTAAAGTCCAGAACACAAATCTCAACCTCTGAAATAGGAATCATTTATTTCAAGTATACGGGGTTTATATACCCATCAAACAGACCACATCGTGCCACAAAATAGGAAACAACATTTCTACAAGATCTAGCAAAATGTGGCTGTGAATGCGGGAGACAGTAATTGATGAACAGGGCATAACTCAAGAATGATAAATCTTATAATAATAGTTCATAGTTCAAAATAAAGCTCATAATAAGAGGGACACGAATATGAACAGTTTAGTTAATTAACAATTATACGACAAAAATATACGTATAGTAATAGTCAAGAAATAGATTCCAACAGTTACCATTCATTATTCTCATAGGGATATAACAAGGAACAAATAATATCCCTAAGAATTTTTATTCAAACAGTTACACCAATTCATTTGTATTGGTTGTTTGAATCTTTCTATTGATGCTTAAGATTATAATTGATCAGTCTCTTATTGGTGTTTGTTCATGCTCTGCGGATTGTTTCGATATTGCTTCAATTCACAAGTACCTCTGCTTATAGTTTTATCAATAATCCAAACAATTATATATATATATATATCAGTAGCGGTAGCCTATGGTCCATTCGGTGTAGCAAATGTAAGTACGTAATACCAGCATTCAGCAAAGCTTAATGTTTCGTCTTTATTTATTTCAGACTGTTTCAGTTGATTGTGTAGAACTAGTTGATGCAGATATGGAATGTAACTCTGGCATTATACATACAATTAGATATGTAAGTTTACTTATTTAATGTATTTCGATTTATATAGAAAACAGGATGATTCAAACATTAGATTAGTCCAAATGGATGGTTATCATATAAACTAACACTGTTTTTTGTAAGTTACTAGGTAAGCTTTCTGGGTGGTAATTACTCCCATGAAGATGACAGATCAGTTGATGAAGTAGTGAAACACCATCAGTTGAGATGGCTCGGACATGTGTTACGTGTGCTCACCCGCCGACTGCCACGACGTGCGATGTTTTATGGTGTAGGAGTAGGTTGGAAGGAAGTTAAGGGCGGCCAGATCAAAACATGACACAAATTCATGAAGTCACTGACAAGTGAACTGAGCCATGTTGGTAGGTGTAGACTACCTGATTGGGGACCGTGAGATGATTGCAATCGATGGTTATAAACCTTGAATGACATGGCTCAAAATCATTTGCAATGGCGCAGGTGCATCCACTCTTTGTGTTCTTTCAAATTCTTATCTTCTGACTTCATCATCTCCCTTTTTTTCTGCACTGGATTATAATCCTTGAATAACGTCTTCAAACCTTAATCTTTCCGATTATTGTTTATACTTTCACTACTTCTACCACTATAGGATTTGAATCGGCAAATGTATCTCTGTGCTAATGTGATATGGTAACTTGAACTGATGTACGTACGTACGAAGTTCTGACTGAGTGAGTTTATCCACTCTCATTCATTAAACTAAATTTATCAACCAATCGATTTGTTATAACTTATTTACTTTGAAACGGTAGAAACAATATCCAACCAATTGAAGCGAACAGTTATTTAGTATATACTGGTCACCACTTAAAGAGTTACATTTCAATACAATTCAACTTCAATACTTCAAATTCAATATTAGCTATAAAAGTTAGTATGTATTTGGTTTGTTCTTTAATAATACGGGGAAGTTTGAAATGTTCGATCGTGTTATTTCAATTTGTTTATCCTATCCATCACTTAGTTTTTAAGGGTTTATAAGATATATTGAAGAAGAATTGAAATCATTCAAAGATCTATTACAGGATTTTATTGATATTATAGAAGATGTGAATTCGATGATAATTTTGAATAATAAAGAGTTTATATTGAATGTCTTTGAGTATTCACAAAGATATTTGTACTTTAACAGAATCATCAAGATTCCCATAAATAGTTTGGGACAAGTCTTTATAGATAGTTTGAAACAAATATCAACTGCAAGACATTTATCAAATCATTAAAATTTATCTTTGATTGAGCTGTATAAGATATTCACATTTTATGCTTATGAACTTCGGTAATCATAAATTTTCACTGAATCGTTAAAGAGGATAACTAGTCGTCCGACTTGAGTAAACTCGGTTGCCAGTTAGCTAATATAAATAGCGAACGTTAAAGATACTTTTTTTCAATTGGTTATTATAGTTTCAGGATTCATAATCTTAATTATTTGCTTACGCCTGTTACTCGCAATGGAGTATTGGCCACCGACCAGCATTCTCCAACACACTCTGTCCTCCGTCTACCTTTCTAGTTCTGTCCAACTGCTGTTCATTCTTCTCATGTCTATCTCCATTTCCCAGTGTAATGTGTTCTTTGGTCTTCCTCTTTTCCTTTGACCTTGAGGATTCCATGTGAGGATTTGACTTGTGACACAGTTGAGTGCTTTCCTCAATGTGTTTCCTATCCACTTCCAGCACTTCTTTCTCATTTCTTCCTCCTCTGGGATCCGATTTGTTCTCTCCCATAGTAGGTTGTTGCTGATAGTGTCCGGCCAACGGATCCGAAGTATTTTGTGTAGACAACTGTTAATAAACATTTGTATCTTCTGGATGATGGCTTTCGTAGTTGTCCAAGTTTCCACCCATACAGTAGAACTGTTTTGACATTTGTATTGAAAATTCTGACGTTTGTGTTGGTTGACAGAGAGCTGTTTTGAGTTCCAGATTTTCTTCAGTTGTAAATATACTGCTTTCGCTTTGTCGATCTGCACCTTCACATCTGCATCAGATCCACCATGTTCATCAATGATGCTGCACAAATATGTAAAGGTTTTTACATCTTCCAAATCTTCTCCGTCAAGTGTGATTGGATTGGTGAATTCCATGTTGTATTGGAGAATCATGCTTTTCCGTTTGTGTATGTTGAAACCTACTCGTGTTGAGGCTGTTGCTTCACTGGACACCTTCTCACTAATTACTTTAAACATCTGAAATTAGTTGACTATTCATAATCTTTTAAAGTTATCTAATTGAAGAATTTAACAACTAACATGGAATATACTCCCTGTTTTTAACGTTTTTAGCCTTTAACGAATATACGAAACTTAGACAGATCATCTATTCTTAGCTTATTGGAATCTCATCCAGAAACTCAAGCATTTGCTAAAGATTTATCCGCAGTATTTAAAAATAATTTCAAGAATATTAACTCTAATCAACGATATACTGTAATAGTACCAAGTCAAAAGACATGGGAATTATTACGTCAAAAGTATTCAGGTGAACAACTACAAAAAGTAAGTTTTATTCTAGTTTACCTTAATGTATGTAACTCTTTAGAAGTATGTACAGACTGAAAACCCTTAGTTCGAATCCTGTGGGCGGGATCGTGGATGCGCACTGCTGAGGAGTCCCACAATTGGACTAAACGACCGTCCAGTTCTTTCAGGTTTTCAATAGTGGTCTAACATCAATCGGTTCATGATCGCAATCAGTAACATAACGAAGTTTGAATTAAGAACTGATAATCACTATGATAATGTTATTGTTTGAATAAATGGATCAAATAATATGCAGAAGTATTTTTTTATTTTTGATATGAAATTATGATAATGAACATTGTATTTGAATACACAACAAGTCCCCAATTAACTAACTTGAGACAAATAATGGTTAAAATCAAAAGAGGTTTTGTGGATATTATAGTAATTTCAATAGTTGAGATCACGAGTCACTTGAAGCTAGGCTACCATGGAAAACCTAGAGGCACTGGATAGCTGTTTCGTTATACTACTCAGCGGTGTGCATCCACGATCCTGCCTCGAGAGATTCGAACCCAGGACCTATCAGTCTCGCGCGATTTCGTGGATTATTTGACGTTAGATATTAACACCGTTGAATGCCGGCCAGCTCAGTGGTCTAGTGGTTAAGCGCTCGCACGCGAGACTGATAGGTCCCGGGTTTGAGTCTCATGGGGCGGGGTCGTGGATGCGCACTGCTGAGGAGTCCCACAATAGGACTAAACGGCCATCCAGTTCTTTCAGGTTTTCCATGGTGATCTAGCTTCAATTGATCCATGATCCCAACTATTAAAATTAATGGTTAAGATTTAAAACTCTACACGAAGTTTGCAGTTCGTTGGGACTGTATTGATAACTTGTTAAAGCCGAAGTGTATCACTGATTCAATGTTAAACGTGAAAACTGTTTCTCAGTCATGGCAAATTTAATAAGATTGAAGGTTAGGATTACGATTTTTATTACGAACTGAGATCAACCATAATTTAAGAATCCTAAAATAAATATCTTAAGTCTTAGTTTTAGCATATTGAGTAATTCATCAATTATTACTGTCTTCTGATTGGCTAAACAGGTTGAGATCCCGTAGTTATTCATCGGTATAGACCATCTTCACGATTGATGTTACGATTATCTTGTCAGTATGTTATGCTAATATATTTGAAAGTTTTGTTACGTATATTTTCTAAGTGATTAGAAATTACTCACTTCTGACATACGTGAACCAAACACACTCTCTGATTCCGCGTATAGATGACCCATTTAAACAGTTATCCAGCGTTTAAATGATTTAGTCTATTTAGTTTTGCGAATTGAAGCAAACTCCTGATGAACTCATTTGTGAAGTAAACAAATTTGTAATCCAATGTTCAAACAATTTTGAACTCTCCAATGAATAAGTGAAACAACAGTGAATTATCTTTAATCCACCTCATACAATAGATGAAAGATTGCTCAAAATTCTTGATCAATTGAAATTAAACATTAACACCTCTGGATGTCAGCTCAGTTGTCTAAAGGTTAAGTGTTCGTGCACGAGACTGAACGTTATGGATACACACTGCTGAGAAGTCCCATACTAGGATGAAACAGTCATCCTGTGATTCCAGTTTTTCATTGATGGGCTAACTTAGATCAACTCATGAATTCAACTATTAAAATGGTAATTAGTATAGAAACTTTACCCAGAGACAATTTACTAATGACATAATTATTTTCTTTTTTTTCATCAAATAACTTCTTTTTCTTAACTTTAGTCAATGTTTTCCAAGAAGTTTTTGTTACGTTCTTGATCTGTCTACCCACTTTTGGTGCTGAGGACAACTTGTCTAATCTAGATTAAGACCATGACGCGATAGGCTAAACGGCTTAATCTTGAGGCTAGTACGCATGAGTTCAAGTGGTGTACAGAAACGAAAACTATTCAATCACCTGATTGACTGATAAGCACGCGAGTGAGAGAAAACAAGTCAACTGGAACACTACTCGATTTATCCTCAATTTCGATCTGGTTCCCGATTTCCCGATTTCAGATCAGGGTAAAAAGATACATGAATAAATAGATGACTAACACGACCACAACGTACAATAATTAGGAAAATACAATTATTATCAGAAGGGGTTTGTGGAGATTTTAGAAATTTTACATATTAAAATCATGAGTCAATTGAAGCTGAACCACCTTGGAAAACCCGGAAGCACTGGAAGGCCGTTTCGTACTAGTATGAGACTCATCAGCAGTGCGCATCCACGACCCCACATCCCGCGAGATTTGAACCCAGGGTCTATCAGTCTCGCTCCAAGCGCTTAACCAACTAGACCACTGAACCGGCATCCAGTGGTGTGAATGTCTAACTTCAACCAATCCACGAAGTTGCGCCACCGTGTACTATGGTCTTCAGTGAGCTGATATCTCACAATAGACCTGGTTGAACTCCACTGGTAACGGCTTCTCACTAGAACTCCAGGCCGTCCAGTACTTCCACGTTTTCCATGGTGTTCTAGCTTCAATTGACTCATGATTTCAATCTGTGAAATACAATTATGTCCAAAACTGGGAATTAGCGTAGAAAAATAGAGTACAAAATATTATGTTTAAATTACAATGGCTTTGGGAACAAACGAGCTATGACAGTAAATCATACATTAAACAAAAGCTTATGATCTGTGGAATAGATTAGGGACAAAAAAGAATGTTACTGTCTTACAAGCTTTGAATTAACTGAAATAACATCCAGAAAAATAGCTTCCATATTAAGTCAATGCTTCTTATTTCTCTGTTCACATCAATTCTTCCTTCTTTTTGTCTTAATAGATTGCAGCTAATCATGTTATATCAAATCAATATTGTTCAGGACATTTAATTCATTCATTAGAAAGTTATCAATCATTATTAGGTGAAAAACTTGAATTTATTTGTGAAACAGATTCAACTGGTAAAGAGAAACATTATGTTCGTACAATATTTGGTAATAAACATGAAATAACAATAACTGATTTAACAGCTACAAATGGTGTAGCACATATTATAGAAGATACATTAATTCCACATTCTGGTAAGAAATTTTATTGAAATTAAAGAAGAAAAAAACGTTTTACATAACTGATTTATCAGAAGAGGATGGAACTACTACTACTACTACGCAGTGTACATCCACAATCCCATCCTGCGAGAATCGAATTCAGAACCTATAGCTCTTGGGCGCAAACGCTTAACTTCTAGACCCCTGAGTTGACTGGCATTCAACGGTGTTAATGTCTAACTTCGACTAATCTACAAAGTTGCCCCACAGTTAAGCGTTTGCGCTCGAGATCTAAGGTCCTGGATTTGGATCTCGCGAGCGGGATTGTAGATGCACACTGCTGAGAGGTCTCACAATAGGACGAAACAGTTGTCCAATGCTTCCAGATTTTCCATAGTGGTCTCATGAATCCAACTATTAAAAGAGCTTTTATTTCTTAAACCCAACTAACATTCACGAAGAGAAAAATCTCAAGTTAATCAGTCATGTTTAACTAATTAAACAAGATTCATATATTTGTCCGACACATAATCAACTATATGAACAATGAGGAAAATGAACTATAAATGATCATTATTGTTTATCACACTGATAAATCAATTATAGTTACATTCAACACTGTAAATCAATGGAGAAGAACAAATAAAATGTAGTGTCGGTTATTATGTTAAGCCCATATAGCTTATTCTAACTTCTGGACAAACCAATTTAACCGTTCTTCCTTAAGCTACAATTTGATTTTGTTAATTATTCGCTTATTAACCATGACTGTTTTCATATAAGCGTGTGTGTGTGCATCTTATCCTACTTACCACATGTCTTGTAGCGTATTTTTGTGTGACTATAAATATTGATTAACTCTTGACCAAATGGAGTTGGCTCACACACCTTCTCCACTGCTCACCATTTCGCTTCGTTCCGCTGATTATCTGCCCAGATCAATGACTGTATTAAATATACATATTCGAAATCCATTCTCGCAGTTGACTTATTTGATTCTGTTATTCATTAACGCGATCTAAATCGATAATTATACACGACGATTATTGGCAACATGTATATTTCTACAGCAATCAGAAACGATCTTACTGGAGTTAAATCTTGGGTTACTAAAGTGATGAGCCCGTCAACAACATCGTTCAATCTAAAATTGACAAAATAACAGGGTAATAAAAAAGATTTAACAGTTTATCCAGTGGAAAATTGTTAGAACTGTCTAAAGTTGTTATGGAAGTCTTCTTGTTTTCTAATTCATCATGGAATCGGTATATTCTTTACCCACATTTCTTTATCATTAATTCTATTAGCTCTCCTTTGTCTTAGGTAAAGTTGTTAGCCTGGTCTCATTTATTTGCAGTTTATAACATATAAACAATACTATTAATATACATTTATTATTTATTTGCATCTTCTCATTGTTATTTAAAACTGGGTTTGATCAGACTCTTTTGGGATATGTCTATACTGTTTAGATTGCCTCGATATTGCCATTAAGTTATAAGCATTTTACATAGAGATGAATAGGGGCTACCAGTGGAATTTAATAGGCGCATTTCGTTCTATTTTGAACTCATCATCTGGATATAACTTGTAACCGAGTTGATTTTTACCTCGGGACTCGAACTCAGTACTATTCACTCGAAACTCATCTCGTTAGCCACTTAGCTATTGAATCCAGATAGCCACTAACTTGTAAAATGGTGTGAATTTTAATTCATGTACATTGGTTTGTTTGAATTTTATGATTGATGTTTAGGACTGCAGCTAATACTTTTAATATTTTTCTTCTCACTTTTCAATAAATATTTGATATTGCATTAATCGAGCTCCAATCCACCTCCCTTCTAGATCCCAATTACAGCCTGGTGACAAATGGCAACTAACATAAAATCCAAACCGATTAGTTACTATTATTAAATACGGCATCAAGCTTAACTACAAGTATTATTCAATAACTCATATCCCTTGGGTTTAGTTTATCACAGAAACAAGTTCCTGTTATCAAGCAAAAAAAGATAGAAAAATATGACACTGTTTTGACATAACAACTTCTGATACTGTTATTACTTAAGAATTGTATTTGGACGATCTTCACAACACTATTCTAAACAATTTTAACGTTTTATTCACGAGTTTGGTCGGAACTTCTTCATAGGCAGTAGAATCAATCACTGCACAAAACACTGAAATTATTTAAATTTCAATCAATGAGGTTGTAGCGGCTGGTCCTATGTCAAGGCCACATAGGCTATTCTAGCTTCTGGACAAATCAATCTATTCATTCTTCCTAAATCACATTATTTGCTTCGCCTCATTTCACCTTTGCCTTGCCTTGCTTCGATTTGATCATAAATACCGATTCGCACTTGCTTAAACCGAGTTGGCTAACATTCCTTCTCTAATATGTTTCTCTTCGCTTCCTTCACTCCATCTCTCTGATTGTCTGTTCTGATCAGCGACTGTACCAAATATATGTATTCAAAACTTCATTCTTGTATTTAACTTATCAAATTCCACTATTTACCGACTCAATTTAAGTCGATGATTATATACATGAATTGACGATATGTTCAAGTCGATAATGATAATCACACGACCAAATTAAAGTCAGATATTTGAGAGCTATTAAAAGGTTATTTAAATACAGTTTTTTACATTTAATATCTTCCATATACTTGACATATAATTTCTGTCCAATGTGGAAAACATTTACTTAACTTTACAACTTAAATATGTACTATCAATTAAAAAGGAATACCGGGAAACACTGGACAGCCGTTTCGTCCTATTGTGGGACTCCTCAGTAGTGAGCATCCACGACTTCGCCACCCTCGGGATTTGAACCCAGGACCTGTCAGTCTCGCGCACGGGTGCTTAACCTCTATACCATTGAGCTGGCCGGCATCCAATGGTGTTAATGTCTAACTTCAACTAATCCACGAAATTGAGCGACAAATCCACCATGGTGGTCTAGCTTCAACTGACTCATGATCTGAACCATTGAAATTACTATAATATCCACATAACTTATCTGATATTAAAATGGAATAATTCAATGAATTTATACTTTATATCATATTTCTTTGCCATAGTTATAACATTCAAAGAATTCATTCAGAATAAACAATATGGTGAAAAGTTGAAAGCTACTGAATTTCTAAATCTTCTTAATGAATGTGATATAAAAATGGAACCAGGAGAGAAATATGCCATAGTTTTACCTCAAGATAGTTCAATGAAATGTAAGTATTATTTTAATTCATAAATGGGTAAAACTATAATTTATGGATGAACCAATCAGATTTAAGATAACAGGTTTTAAATTTTGGCGCCAAATCTATTCACTCATTTAACTGAATACCTTTTTTAATATTATATCTAATGTCAGTACGTGATGAAAACGTCAAATCTAATTCTTAATCGTAATGTTCAACTGTAAATCATAATCCTTATTTCTCATACTAAACCATAATCTTCATTTAACTTAAGTGAGTAGGTGGATATCCGACGGTTATTTTAGCGCTGCTCAGAGATCGTCTATAAAATAATGGTATCCCCATTTAATCCTCTAAGAAATATTATGTTTGACAAGCTTAAGAATTTTATCTAAATGTCTCATACAATTCAGAATAAGTGTACTTAATTACTGAACAGATTGTTTTAATGTTCAACTATGATATTACAAAATCTCATTTTGATTTCTGTTATTACTTACTTACGTCTGTTACTCCTTGTGAAGGAGCATAGGCCATCTACTAGCACTCTTCATCCAATCCTGTCCTGGACAATCCTTTCTAGCTCTTTCCAGTTGTTATTCATCTTTTTCATTATCTGCTTCCGATTCTCAACGTAATGTGTTCTCTGGCCTACCTCTTTTCCGTTTCCTTTAAGAATTCCAAGTTACCCCTTGCCTCATGATGCAGTTTGGTGATTTCTGTAACTTATGTCCTATCTATTTCCATCGTCTTTTTCAAAATTTCCTCTTTAGCTAAAAGCTGGTTTGTCCTCTCTCATAGTAAACTGTTGCTGATGGTATCCAGCCAATGAATGTAGAGAGTATATATAATGATTATTCAATGTATTATTCAATCATATCACTTATCTGAGAATAATTCATTATAACAAAATTAGTTTACAATATCTCGCAGGTGGAAAACACAAAATTATCAACTAATGTGTCCACTATCAAGTGACGTATCCCCTTGTTAACATAATTTTCATTATATAACACAATCTTATAATAATAATAATAATATTGTAACTGATCTACTAAATAGGGTGGTCAACTTATCCACAATTTCAAGAACAATATAAACGTTTTCAAGTTGATAAAGAATATCGTTGTCATGTGGCACGTTATCATATTATGAAAAGTAATGATCGTTTAAATAATATTGGTAACTTCGCTAGTCATACACAAGGTCATCGTACACTTAATCCAAATGAACCATTATATGAAACAACTTATTTTAAAAAATCTCCATATGGATCACAAGTAAGTTAATTATACATGTCATTTGACTATTATATTTATTTCAATAGTGGAAATGATGAGTTAATTGAAGCTAGACCACCATGGAAAACCTAGAAACACTGAACAGCCGTTTCGTCCTATTGTGGGACTGCTCAACAGTACGCATTCACGATCACGCCATGCGGGATCTGAACCGAGGGCCTTTAGTCTCGCGCTTGAGCGCTTAACCTACTTGACCACTGAGCTGGCCGGCATCTAACAGTGTTGATGTCTAACCCCAACCAATCCACGAAATTGCGCGACCATCTTCCATTGTCTTAGGTAGATGCCTGTCTCTACCCGACATGGAATAACTCAATGGTGGTCCAACATCAGTCGGTTCAAGATCTCAATCAATAACTTAATAATCTTCACAAACCTATACTGATAAAATCTTTTATAATTTTTATACAATTTATTATTTTGACTGAAATCATGAATGGATGAATGTTAGACCATCATTAAAAACCTGAAAGCATTGGATGACCGTCTCGTCCTAGTATACGACTTCTCAACAGTCGTTCAACACTTCCAGATTATCAACAATGGTCTAATATTTAGTCATTCATGATCTCAATCTCTACAACCCTATACTAATAATTTATGATTATTAAAAAATAATCTCAATGAGATCATTTATAAGTGACCGATTATTTGAAGTTTTAAGACGTCACTTCTCTACTGATAAGACTGTTGAAAGGTCGAAAAAATATGGATCAATGATATTCAATTTAAGGATTATAGCATCATTTGCTCAATATAAGACATAAAAGTCGTGATCTGGATCCTGTATTTAAAATACAGTGCACAAAATCTTCATTATTTTTTTAATCAATAATGTAAATAGCCAATATATATTCAACTATTGATATACTTCAATCTACTGAATACATAAAATCTACTTTCGTGCGCGTGACCGAAGATCCTGAGTTCAAATCCCAAGTTCAGGATCGTGGGTGTGTACTGCTGAGGAGTCCCATTCTAGGACGAAATGGTCATCCAGTGCTTACAGTTTTTCTATAGAGGTTTAGTTTTAATCGACTCATGAATTCAACTATTACAATTACTACAATCCCCACAAAAACCCCCTTCTGATATAATATGTATGTTATGTTTTGATAAAATTAAAAACGTACATCAGTGTATTTTATTTCAATTGTAAACCTTTTTACTTTTTCAAAAATTTAACATACACAATTTTTTGGTTGAGATCATGAATCGAATAATGTTAGATCACCATTGAAAACCCGGAAGCACTGGACGACCGTTTCGTCCTAGTATGGAACTTCTCAGTAGTGCACATCCATGGTCCTACATCATGGGATTCGAACCCAAGACCTCCGGTCTCTCATGCGAACATCTAACCTCTAGACCATTGGTCTGACCGGCATCCAACGGTGTTAATGTCTAACTTCAACCAGTCTACGAAATTTCATCACAGTTAAGCGTTCGCACACGAGACCGAAGGTCCTGGGTTCAAATCCCACCAGTGAGAAGTTCCATTCTTGAACGAAACTGTCATCCATTGCCTCTAGATTCTTTATAGAGGTCTAGCTTTAATCGAATCATGAATTCAACCATCACAATTATGTTTTGATAAAATTAAAAACGTACATCAGTTGTAAACCCGTTTTATTCTCTGTTCAAAATTTAATATAAACAGTTTTTTTTTCTTCGTCAATATCTAGTGCATAATCATAATACAATAGTGTTCGTATGTTCAAACAAATCTATTAAACATTGAACATGGTTCAAGTGAATAATTCACATTAGATGATAATCGGAATTAGAATGAATTAAAACAAGATGATATTGATGTCAATAAATATGACTATTCATATTCACATTCTATTTAATATTTATTGTTAATTTATTAAGTAATTTCTATAAATTAGATCAAATCATATCAAGTATTTTATAAACAAAGATGGATAGTGGCTAACAGTGGAATCCAGGACTCGTGTTTCATCCTATTTGAGACTCGTTAGTTGAATATACCTGCATCTCAGATTTGATGTTCATTCTGGAACTCGAACATTGTACCGTTCGCTTCAAACATCATCGCGGTATTGAATTAGCTAGTGAAGCAAACGGTACTGAGTTTGAGTCCTAGAATGAACATCAACTCTGAGATGTAGGTATATTCAGCTGATGAGTCCTAAATAGGATGAAACACTCGTTCAACCCTCTACTACTAGACACTATCCGTCTTTGATTATAAAGCTTGTGAATTAAGGTCCGCACAAGATGTACATATGCCAATTAGAGACTGATCAATTGTAGTCCTAAATAACAATGGGAAGATACAAAGAAAGCAACGCCGAGTGAATTTAAAATTACTTTATACTTTTAGAAAATAATTTTTGGTATAAAGCTCGGTTTTCCACGCCTACATGAATGGGATAATAATTTACCAATCAATTTACCAATATCTACACTGGATTCCCTCCTAATGTTTATTCTACAGGACTTCAACACAACTCAGATCAAGAACACGTGACTAGCCTGATTAAAAGGTTAGAATATTTCCATGACAAAAACCGAGAACAAACATAATGGCAATAAAGGCAGGAGAATATATAACTCATCTAATATCTGTCAGACTATCAACAAGTCTGATTAAGCAAGCAACCAATCATTATCATTCGCGCCCACACATTAATTTTAACTCAAGAACTTCTGTGACTGACTGATATAACGTAAATTAATAAGATCTTCCTACTGGAACACTAGATACAAGACAGTACGATACTCGATAGTACATTTAGCTACTTAAGCGAACAGTACAGGTTTCGAGTCCCAGTGGTTAAACGCTCGTGCGCGAGACTGATAGATCCTGGGTTCGAATCTCGCAAGGCGGGATCGTCGATACACACTACTGAGGAGTCCCACAACAGGACGAAACAGCCATCCAGTGTTTCCAGGTTTTCCATGCTGATCTAGCTTCAGTTGAATCATAATCTCAAATATTGAAATTTATAAATATGCTGAATTCTAAACTGAACAAACCTTCATATACCAGTTATGTTTATTCACCTTAGTACATTATGCATTGCTAATGATTATCACCAATAATTGTCCCGTACCAATTTCATTATTATCATTATTATTATTATTATTGTATTTTATTTAGCCTAAGGTGGTTCAATGGAATTTACCTGCTCGTGATGGTATTATTTGGTTATTAGATGGTATATTAAAATGTCCTGAAAAAATTTGTCCATTAATTGTTGAAGATGTAGATTATTATGATGTCTATGTAATGGCATGTCAAACATCAGTATTACCTGGTGAAAAAGATCCTGTTGCACAATTTGAAAGTAGACCATTAGATATTGCAAGTCGACATCCTAGTCTATGTACTGTGGTATTACAAACAAGTGAAACGACGGTTACACTTATTGAATCTTAATTATAATAATAATTCATATTAGAATTATCATAGAAAGTAATAAACAATGCCAGGGTGTGTTTTAATTCCTTTGAATTTATTCCCTTCAAATATAAACCTAATATAATCATAGTATTCATTATTATTGAGTTTTATTAAAACGTACTTCATTAAACCCTCTTTCTATGTATACTTGTTATATTTAATTTGAATAGGATGCTTTCAATTGAACGATTTTTCAAGTTATTAACGTGAATCACATATGAGAGCTGTGATATGAGATTCAATAATAGAATATAAGGTGGAGATGGATGGTGGTTAGCAGTGAAATTCAGAATGTCCGTTTCATTCTATTTAGGACTTTTCAAATGGATGGATCTGGCTCCTAGAGCTGATGCTCATTATGGGACTCGAACGTAGTACATTCTTCTTAAGTGCCATTGCGTTATCTACTTAGCTGCTGAGTCCAAATAGCTGCTAGCTTATGCAATGAGGTAAACATTGACACTGGGGTACAAGTACATCCAGCTGATGAGTCAAACTGGATTCCACTGCTAGACACCATCCATCTTTACTTATAGTGCCTGTAACTTAAGATAATATCGAGGCAATCCTCACAGGATACACATGTGCCAATAAGAGATTGACTAATTGCAGACCTAAATATCAATGGGAAGATTCAAACCACCAATACAAAAATGAATTAGAATATGAGGTGATTGCAATTAGCTGACAAATGATTATGGTTCTAGGTTTCGTGCTAGCTATTGCTGACTAATTTTTTACCCGAATGCTAAGACGACGACTTCCCAACGACTTCCTAAACCTCTAAGGACTTTTATTTTCTTAACCGCGAACAGAAAACAGAAAGCATCAGGCTTAGAAAAAGCCTTATATATAAGTGAATATACGTGAAGTTATCTGATGATAGAACTAAAAAACTGAGATGTGGTGAAGTAGTTATTCCATGGAGTTCGGAAACTGTTAAGATGGATCATTTAACAATTAAACTTTTAAAAAGTTTACAGATGTTTTGACAATGAAATGAGTGGACAACACTTTACTTTCTTACGCCTGTTACTCCTCGTGGCGGAGCATAGGTCGCCCACTAGCACTGGCCATCCAACTGTCCTGAGCAATCCTTTCCAGATCATTCCAGTCGCTGTTCATTCTTTTGGTACCTGCCTTCGATTCCCGATGTAGTGTGTTCTTTGGCCTTGCTCTTTTTCGCTTACCTTCTGGATTCCAAGTTAGCGCTTGCCTCGTGACGTACTTTGATGAGTTCTTCAAAGTGTGTCCTATTCATTTCCAACGCCTTTTCCTAACTTCCTCCTCAGCTGGAAATTGGTTTGTTCTCTCCCACAGTAGGCTGTTACTGATAGTATCCGGCCAACGGACATTCAGTATCTTACATACAGCATTTTTGATAAATACTTATATCATTTTGATGATGGTTGTAGTAGTTCTCTACGTTTCAGCTCCGTATAGTAGGACTGTCTTGACATTCGTATTGAAGATTTTGAAAACGTCGGAGTGGCTGAGCGGTTTAAGGCGCCAGACTCATGAGTGAACAGCACATACGAATAGAAATACTAAGCTCAGAAGAAACAACAACTGGATTTACGAAGACTACATCACAAAATAAACGCAATAAAACAACAATAATAATAATTACAAGTGACTTTAATTAAAAATTTAAGCATAGCACAGCAATCATAAATTGACAATCTCCTGTCTTTTAATAATTATAAAGAACTAAGAAACGTCAATCATATGCTTACCATCAAATAAATTCCGAATAATTATACTGTTTACTGCCTTTGAATCTTTTAGTCTCGAATTCTTTGAAATGTATTCGAAAATGCGAACATGTAACCTTCTCTCTATTCTTCCAGTGTGAGTGATTTGGCATGTTCATTTAGACAAATAAATTCAGTTATAGATACCCAGGAAAGAGGACCTATAGATTTTTGCCTGGTTAAGGGAACAATTGGTTTCATATAACGTGATCAGCCTAGATGCTGGGTGAACAGTCTTCATTGCAGTATTTATTATGTGATTATTCATCTCAATGACTTCATCCAATTCAAAACGAATCTGTAGGAAGCAAGGTTTATTGTTAATCGTATCATAATTAACATAATCGTCAGTTTTGTCATACATCTCCATGAATTTCTGTGGATATACATTTTTAAGTAGATAAGTTTTAAGGACTGCAAGTGCTTATGATCTTTATTAATACAAAGTTTATGAGCACGGTCAAAAAGGGTTTCTACAATCTTTTTCATTCATCATAAACTTCACTCCATTTGTTATTCAAATGAATAGGTCTTTGTAGCTTTTACTCTAATGTTCACTGAATTCTGACATTCAGGAAAAGGAATTTTTCTTCAACCTCACATTGCTTGGTAAATTTGATTTTCCTTTATACTTTATTAAACAAATCAAGTAGGTGTTTTGACTTCATCAGTCTCATGTCCCCCTATTGATAATTCTATCTCATTTATTACTTTGGTTATATGAAAACTCATAAAGGAAACCAACAGTATGAAATGCTTCATTTCAGTTAGATTGTAAGCGAAAATGTAACCGTGAAAAAAAAAAGGAATTTCAAAAGAAATTGGGAACTCATACATCAAATTGCTTATTACATCATTAAAAAGCCCGTCTACATCACTTTACCATTTAGAGGTGATTTAAATATCCTTTTATTGAAACAAAGGCTTAAATCAGTCATCAACAAAACATATTGCTCAGTAAAAGTCATTATCAAAGAATGAACAAGATGTATGCTTCATCCAAAACCCGAAAGATATAAAAACGATTGTGTCACATCCCACTGTGTTTACCAATTTAAATGTGTGTGTGGTGCACACATACATAGGGAGGAGTATTCGTGATCTCAAGAATAGGGTGTATGAACATATACTAAAATGGTCACAGAAACAAATAGAATCGAATGGCCCAATATGAGTAGAGGATAAACTTCCATCATCCTCTATTGCCAAAAACATATAATCAAAACAGGCCATAAAATTGATCTTAACTCGGCTTTTTTGGTGTTGGATAAAAGTGTAAAAGGGCGTATACTAAGGTTTATTGAAGCCTTAGCCATACGAAAATTCAAACCGCCTTTGTGTATTCAAAAACAGCTTGTCCTCATCTTAAACGTATCCTTGTAATATTAGCTTATTACCAGAGTGATGAGGTTTCAAGTTGTTTCCACGTTATTTCTTCATTATCATTGTCTCCTCTTACTCTCCATTTCTAATCTAGTTAACCTTTATCTTTTTATATAAGTGTTCTTAACAAGTATATTATGAGTGATCAGATTGTTCGAAATGTATGATGCTAATATATCATTACATAGTTCTGATAATCCTTGTCTTCTTATTACACTATCGAAATTTATCAAAGGGACTAGTTGCTTTATATTACATCTTTGTTGAGAAGCCTACTCGGTTACATTGAGAATTACTAAAAATCGATAACACTTCTTCACGGTAAAAATCCTGTTAGTATTCCAATTAGCCATCATTTTCAATCTTTGGAGACAGTGTGGATAGACTGTACTAGAAGTCTACTTGTTTGCAAACAAAATGTTTAAGTATAGAAAAGAGTTGTATGAAAAATGTTAGTGGGCGGCCTATGCTCCTTCACTAGGGGTAATAGGTGTAAATAAGTAAATTATAGAAAAAAGGATGATTTTTTTCCTGGCTAAATTTTGCTAACTAATTATTGATAGTACTATAATGATCGAGAACACATAAGTGAGGACAATCAAATGTTTTTGAGTACAAAACTATAGAATCTCTTGGTAAAATCCGCGAACCATATAGTAAATACTTCATTTACGAAATGCCAATCACTTGTCTCAGACTTTGTTCCTTCGTTTCCATACCAATCATTCTCTGTTCTCGTTCTCTTCTCTCTGACCTACTTAACCTTCTGCCACCAAGCATTTCATTTTCGATTGATCATACATACTACTTATATCTATCGACATCAGTAGCACATACCACATCACTATAATATCACACTATTTTTAATGAGATAAAAGATAATATCTAATGAAATATCATTCTGATAATGTTAAATAACGAATTTATTGTATTCCCAAATGACTAAAGTTGAAATATGTTATCCCAGTAGAAGAACGGCTAAGTAACCACTATGAGACATGTAAAAAAATGACTATAATTTGGAAAATTACTTTTTAAAAATCGTATTACAATGAATAATATATGGCATACAAGTGAATTAGAACACATGTCCTGGATCGCACTATTACTCGCTATCCACGTCTGCTTAAAAATAAAGTAGACAATATCAGTTGTTAAAACAGTGGACATCTGAACCGATTAAAGATTAAATATGTATAATTTATAAATTAGAAAAAGCATTCAAAAAGAGTTAGGACAATTCATTCGAAGATATCATATTACAATTAACATAATAAAATAAAATCAGTTTAGGAAATGCGCAGTATGAGAACTATTGATTAAAGTCTTACTCACTGCCTTCTCACGGCAGGGGTGTTGTTCACGAAATCAAGAAGACGAAATACGAATGTCCAGCGATTTAACCGGCTTGATGAATACGGAGGATCCACCTAGTGGAGTTAGTTGGGAAACCTTGATTCCAAACCAATGATGCACATGGGCTCCAGGATTCTAAAGAAACGAATGGCGTATGAATCTATTGTTGGTCCACGGCTGCCATGGAACTGTATGTCCTTACATTGCTCCACTGCTTTGTGGATCAAACCTTCGGGTCAAAGGTTCGGGGTGTGGCCCTCTAAGAAAACCACCTGTTTCGGTTTGGGCACCCGGAGAGTATCATAAACCGCACACAAGTCAAGTGATTTGTGTGATGTATATGTATTCGGTGCCGCTTTGTACCAATATTTATGTGTTCAAACAAATAAATAAATGAAATAGTGATAATAGTGATAATTGTTGTGACGTGAGGTGTCCGAAATCTGATGCTCATGCACAGTGTGCTACGCGTTACCCCCCCCCCGCAACTGACTACTTGAGTGAGAACAAGAGTAAGTGAGAAAGTGTATTGGATTATCGAATGAAATGCATCAATACTCATTCATAAATATATCACTCGAATCCTTAGGAAGCTGACCAATTTCTTAGCCAATGAAATGCACTTGTCCTTTAGATCACTTCTGATTGCCGCCTACCAACCTTCTCATTAAGCTACTTACGATTAGCTTTTCATATCAATGAAGTCGTTTGATGATCATATATAAATAAGAGAGGTGTTTTCAAAGTAACAGAACACGGGTTGGGACAATCAAATGTATTTAACACAAGATTACAGGAATTGTTAATAAAACCTAACAATCATAAAGTGAATGCTTAATTTGACTCAAAATGACTCAGACTTCATTGTTCTTGCATTTTCATACAAATTGCATTCTGTTTCGATTCTTTACTGTTCGATCATCTTGTCTGCCTGTTGCCAGACATTCTGTTCCTGACTAACGTCATATACTACTTATGTTGATTTAAGTAGCACACACCACAAATATAAAAGGAAATTAATGTGACCTAAGTAAGATGAATATTTAAATCAAGAATGGTACAGGCCAATGGTAATATAATAATGACAAATTAGGATAACCAAGGATTTACAAACGGATAGTGGCTAGCAGTGAAATCCAGGATGCATATTTCTGCCTATTTGAGACTCGTCAGCTGAATGTACCTATATCTCAGAATTGATGTTCTTTTTGGGACTCGAATCCAGTACCAACCGTTTCAAACACAACTGTGTTATCCACTTAGCGACTGAGTCCCTAAGGATTTTTTGGGGTATTCAGGAAAATATCCCAAAAGTTATTCTATTAAGTCTAATACTATTCTTGGACTTGGAGATGGTATTATTTTCTTATTGGTCAGTACTTATTTCATGTGTCATTTTCCTACTGGTCAATATTGTACAATGTTATTTTCTATTTTATGGTACGATGTGGTCTGCTTGATTAGTATATAAACAGAGTGTGTTTGAAATATAATGATTCATATATCCGAGGCTGAGACTTGTGTTCTGGACTCAACTGGCTGGGCTAGACAGGGAAGCGGGGCCAATCAGAACCCTAGGCCGTTCTACGTGTTAGCGCGTCTTTGGTCCGATCAATAATTCGCTACCCTCTAATCTGCCGTCACAGTTATAGCAGATTTACAAATATCTAGTCCATTAGCTTAACATGTAATATAATCTCATTCTTTTCCATGACCTATTTTTTCCCCTTTGAACACAGTAGCTATGATCTTATAACCATAGATTCTAATAATGAACTAATTGAAAACATTAAATCACTCCTTTGTTTTTAACAAGTTCAGATAAATGGCAGTTTTCTAGGATAAAACATTCATCTATCGATTCTTCGTACATTGTCCATTAGTTACTAAGCTATACAAAGTAGTTAACGCATAAATATTATTCAAATTTAAACTGTTTACATTAATTGTTTATTCTTTATTTGAAGTACTAATTCACAATTTATTCTAAATATATCCGCTATTAGAATCAGAAAGGGGTTTTTTGTAAATATCATAGTAATTTTAACAGTTGAGATCATGAGTCAATTAAAGCTAGAACACCATGCGAAACCTGGAAGCACTGGACGGCCAATTCGTCCTATTGTGGGACTCCTTAACAGTGCGCATCTACGATCCTACTCCGCGAGATTCGAACCCACTATGGAAAATATTGTAAATAAAGGTGCTTATCATTAAAAGTTTAATGAATTTTGTATGAACATTAATATATTGGTTGGCTGAAAGACATCTTTTGTTAACTAAATATTGACAATGGTTACTTAAATATATTCAATAATAATAATCTACCATAGTCAAGTTTGTTATTTTATAATCAGAAAGGGGGTTTTGTGGAGATTATACTAATTTAATAGTTTAATTCATGAGTCGATTAAAGCTAGACCACTATAGAAAACGTGGAAGCACTGAATTGAAAGAACTGCCTTCTCGACGCACCAGTGGTGTTCACGAAATCGAGAGGAAGAAATGAGAATGTCTGGCGATTTAACCGGGTTGATGAATACGGAGGATCCAAAGAGGGGATTTAGTTGGAAAACCCTGATTCCAAACCAATGATGAACATAGGCTCCAGTATCCTAAGGAAACAAATTGCGTATGAATCTATTGTTAGTCACCGGCTACCATGTTAATGCATCTCCTTACGGTACTCCATTACCTTGTGGATTAGACCTTTAGGTCAAGAACTCCGAGTGTGGTCTCCTAAGCAAATCACCTGTTTCAATTTGGGCACCTGGGCAATATCCCAGCTATCACACAAATGAGAAGTCATTATATGTGAAAATTATTATATTCTGAAGTAACCTCAGTGATTTAAATTCAAAATAATCCCAACGTTTCGTCCAGCAAACCTGTCTAGACTTCTTCAGGGTAATAATCGAAATATATAGCGTTTAACAATCAAATCAAAACTTACTTACTTACTTACCTACGCCTGTTACTCCCAATGGAGTATAGGCTCTCGACCAGCATTCTCCAACACACTCTGTCCTCCGCCTCCTTTTCTAGTTCTATCCAATTCTTGTTCATTCTTATCATATCTGTCTCCATTTCTCAACGTAATGTCTTCTTTAGTATTCGTCTTCTGCTTTGGCCTTGAGGATTCCTTGTGAGGGCTTGACTTGTGACACAGTTGGATGCTTTCCTCAATGTATGTCCTATCTACTTCCAAAGCTTCTTCCTAATTTCTTCCTCCTCTGGGATCTGGTTTGTTCTCTTCTACAACAGGTTGTTGTTAATAGTGTTTGGCCAACGGATCCGAAGTATTTTCCATAGACAACTATACTATACTAATCCAATCATATTTGAATGTTGAAAATGAAAGCAGATACCGAGTATAAGAGTTCAAATTAAAAACTTTCATTATCTGTCTGAAAAAGAAAAAAAACAAACACAATAAAATGACTAGGAAAATATTTTGAACAAACTTACCATTATCAACCAATGGAAATCGAGTAAACAAATTATTATTAACCAATGCAAATCGAGTAAACAAATTATTATTAACCAATAGAAATCGAGTAAACAAATTATTATTAACCAATAGAAGTCGAGTAAACAAATTATTATTAACCAATCAAAAGTCAATCATAATCATAATAATCAATAAAGGTCAAATACAATATGGATAATGGTCATTAATTCAATTGAAATGGTACGTGTCTCTTCTTCTTGTTGTTGTTGCTGTTGCCTTTTCATACGATTCTACTCAATCAGTAATATTGCTGAACTAATCTTTCTTATTTAATATCTTAATGGATGTATTCCGTTTACATTCCCAGTTTACTGCATAATTCAATGGTTTCTTATATTAATAAAAAATGATGTCTGAATTTTAGCTTTGCAAAATTAATCCTGTATTACGTTCATTGGTACGATTATCAGGAAATGTAAGTTTATTCATTTATGTTAATATGCCATTTGTTATTCATTAATCTAATTGTTAATTGTGGATTACAATAATGGACTGATCCTTTAGTTGAATTCATCTCTATGAAATTTACCATTTCTTTTTAAAATATAACTAGTAACATAGATTTCAAAGTAATTTTCAGTGAATATATAAATGTTAATACAAAGGGGCACCGAATACATTTACTCCACACAAGTCAATTGATACTGGTCGGGGTGTCTAGATCGAAACAGGTGATTATCTTAGGGGGGGAGGGCACACACTGAGTCTTTGACCCAAAGGTCTAATCCACAAGGAAGTGGAGCAGCATTAGGAGATGCAGTCACATAGTGGCCGATGAGCAATAATTGGTTTATACGTCATTTGTTTCCTCAGGATCCTGGAGTCCATGTGCATCATTGGTTTGGAATGAGAGTTTCCCAACTCCCGTAGGTGGATCCCCCATATCCACCAACCCGGTTAAAGCTCAGGACATCCGCATTTCGTGAACACCATCCGTTGCCCGAGAAGGCAGTGGGTAGGACTTCCCTTTTAGTGTTTGTATGCACGTGGCTATGTGAGAGTATTTCGAACAGGAGAGCTGATTCTCCCCACCCTCGGTCGTACCAAGGCATTTGGGGGCCATTTCTCGCAGTGAATTTTTGTGAAATTACTAACTCATACACTGAATATTTAACGAACAATCGAACAGCGTTATTTAACCACTGATAGCTCATTCACTTCATTCATAACTAGGCACCCATCGACCTCGCAGATACTGTTGCAAATAATATAAGAATGTCTCCATTGTGGTTTTCTTTCCGTCTGGTAGATCTTGTAAAGCTTGAAACTGGTTGATAAGAGTTAGCATCGCAAAGAGAGGCTCTGTTAAACTTCTGTAGTGATGCTTGTCCTATTGTTCAGCACCATCAGGTGATGGTCTGAAGCTATATCAGCTCCGCTCTTCTTTACATTTCCGATGAACCTTCTAAATTTTCTATTGGTCCCAATGTGATTAATTTTGATCTCCGTGGCCAGATTCAGTGAAACCTGTCTAGCGTCATACATGCGTCTGTGAGGGAAAATATCACTTATAACCATATTGTTGAAAGCACATAGATATTCAGGTCTCTCGTCCATGCGTTCATACTCGCTGTTGACCATTCCTATTTTAACATTCAGGTCCCCTGTCAAAATGGTCAGATCTTTTCCTACAACGGATTACAACCTATCATAAAACTGATTTTTATCATCGCTTCTAATATTGGCAGGAATATAATACCGGATAACTTTTATTGTGACGTTTTCCTTCTCTTTCCTGAAGGATATTTTGATGGTTCTGGAGCCATAGTGTCCCTATAACATAAGTGCTTCTCCAGACAACACCTATGCAACTCTTTGTGTAAAGACATTTTCTTCTTCACCACTGGAATTCAGTAACGGGGCATCTGTAGTTTGTCCTTTTCGTTCAGATTACGTCCAATGAGTAACAGTTATTCCAAGAATGACGGAGTTGTAACTTTTGCAGTTAATATGAGTAACCCACTCTGTTTCCCACATTGTTTAGATATTCTACGTATCGACATTAATTAGTTGTCAGAAAGGGCATCGAACTTGTGGCTTCCGAAGAATCTTTTCTTTCACAATGAGGCGTCATACCTCTTCTATATGAATACCATTCGATTGCCAGGGCAGAATTTAAGTCATGTTTGCTAGCTAGCGTTTTTTTGGCTAGTAAATCCGCTTCCAGTTTATCCCCTTTACCCGGGTTCTTAGGTCACTATTTACCCTAGAGAAGCTTCAGACAGAGTTACAATTATATTAGTCATGAAATATATATTAACTAGAATCATTTCATTAACTTTGCAACTTATTTTATCAATCACCTACCGACATCGTCTTTTTGTAATTACTATTGAATAATCAATTATTTACTAGAAAATACTTAAATTTACCTGTTACTGATACTCATAATTCTACAAGTAATATAGTTTATATATTGTTTGCTGTTAAAACTTTTTTTGTTCTGGATAGTCGTTAGAGAATTACATAATTACGGACGAAACGGCCGTCCAGTGCTTCCAGGTTTTCCATGGTGGTCTATCTTCAATTGACTCATGATTTTAACTACTGAAATTACTACAATCTCCACAAATCCCTTTCTGATAAAAATATCTTTAAAAATGTTTACTACTTATAAGTAGGTAAACTTACTTATCAAAATATAGAAAACATCTAACTTCCCATGAGTTTAAAATACATTCCAACACTTGCCTATAGCTAGGATCAAAATAATTTTTGTATTTCTCATTACCATATGTTTCATCTGCTCTAAAAATTCACAATAACCCCTACTTGACAACATTACCTCTTCAAATTTTAACTGATTTAAACTTGACAACAGGTGATCACAATCATTTTAGGAAGTACCTATTCACGAATTAACTCCGCCTGGAGTCCCCCGGGGGCTACTACCGGTCCCAACCCAGGATATAGGAGGAGGGTTGGGCATGAGGTTAGCGACCCCGCACCGTAGAAAACTAGCTCTCTAAAAAACGCTAATCAGAAAAAATTATTCGAACACATTAAGGAAAGCACCCAACTGCGTCACAAGACAAGCCCTCACGTGGAATCCTCAAGGCCAAAGGAAAAGAGGAAGACCAAAGAACACATTACGCCGGGAAATGGAGATAGACATGAAAAAAATGAACAAGAATTGGATGGAACTAGAAAAGAAAGCCCAGGACAGAGTGGGTTGGAGAATGCTGGTCGGTGGCCTATGCTCCATTAGGAGTAACAGGCGTAAGTAAGTAAGTAAGTAATTCTATTCACGAATTACAATACAGTTTCCAAGATCCTGTGATAATAGTATAAGATTATTACCAAACATGTTCCTTACTTTCCAACTACTCTCTTTCAATCCTTGTTATGTATTGACCGCATTACTTAGTAATCAACTGTTCAAGTTATTTTCAGTCCTATACTCTGTAAAGCGCGATATTCCCTTTTTGAAACGATTCCCTCATCTCATATGTTTTGAGCTGGTTTTTCGATACTTTAATTTTTTTTTCTTCTGATTGTATTCATAATTTGACTTACTTATGATCACTGAATTTTTGGATTCTCCCTTCAATAAGTACCCACCGCTTAATGCTAATTCATTGAAAGAAGGGTAAAAAAATCTGGTCGTCTTCTTGTCACTGTGATCAAAAGAGATTGGAAAGATATACATTAAGGCCTTAATTTATCTCCCCACTATAACAAATTTGATCACAGGTTTCCAAGTTGGATTTACTTTACTTGTCAGGTTAAGACGTTTTTTCACCAAAGAACGATATAATTGGTGTAGTGAACAAGAACATAAGTGGGAGCAATCAAATGTATTTGAACGGAACCTTACAGAACATCTTACTAAAATCTGAGAACCATATAGTAAATAACAATCCATCGTCTCATATGTCATTTTTCCTGCATTTTCATACCAATTGCCTTCCGTTCCCGTTTTTTCCTTCTCCATCTCCTGCTGAAATACATTCTATGCCTGACCACCATTATATATTACTTATGTGGGTATAAGTAGCTCACACCACACTGGTGATACAATATCAAGTGATAAGTAGAAAGATTCAGTAGGAAACATTTCTCGATATTCAATTATTTCCGAGTCATAAATAATTATACAAATGGGCAAAGAGTGTGACACGGCTAGATATAAACAAATAACACTGGATAAAGTAAGAACACCATATGCTCTGTTGATAGTGAGCAATCAATAACATAACACTAAGACATATAACCATTAGTTGTTGTTTTGAGTTATGTAGTGTGATGTACACTTCCAATTTTGTATCTGTCTGTTCAGCCCCCAAATGCCCTGGTATGGCCGAGAGTGGCCACATGCATACAACTACTGATAGGGCAGTCCTACTCACTGCCTTCTCATGGTGAGGGTATTGTTTACGAAACTGAAAGGACAAAAAGCAAATATCCGGGGCTTTAATCGGTTTGGTGGACACGGAGAGTCCACCGAGGGGAGTTAGTTGGAAAACCCTGATTCAAAACCAATGATGAACATAGGCTCCAGTATCCTGAAGGGACAAAATGCGTATGAATCTATTGTTGGTCACCGGCTACCGTGTGACTGCATCTCCTTACGGTACTCCATTACCTTGTGGATTAGACCTTTAGGTCAAGAACTCCGGGTGTGACTCTCTAAGAAAACCACCTGCCTCGGTTTGGGCACCCGGACAGTAGCCCAGTTCTGACAAAAATTGAGTGATTTATGTAGCACATACATTCGTGATTCATTTAGCTCTTCTCCTAACAAAGATAGAATCAAAACCATTGACATAAATATCACACTAGTGAGACTTATTGAGTCAAATTAAGAAATTATCTCTTGACTTTTAAAATCTGAATTTATGCTTTTTTTATGTTAGAATAGACAGATAGAACACTAGTAGTTTAGATTATGGATTGGCCTTAGTTAGAAGTCTATTAGAAAGTATAGAGTAGCGAACAGATATTTCTTCCTACTGCTGAACTCTTCAGTAATGAATACCTACTCTTTCTCAGAGGACCGAACTTAGATAACACAGTCTATATTCACTAGTTTAGATTTCAAATTTAACTCAATTAACGATGTTTTTTACAATCATTTTTCAATGAATATCTAAGATCAGTTCATGATGTAAACTATGAAAAGTTCACCAATCTCTGTAAACATTCTGTAATAAGAAATCTAATAGTTTATGCTCGAACTAAGCTCATTAAACTATTGAGAATTCCAAATTAATCACATGCCAATTAGCTACTGATTGCTTTCGAAGTGAATTCAAGCATATTCAAAGGATATTAGTCAATAGTAACTACGATTACATTTCGACAAGACAAAGAATTACTGGTAACTATTGTCTAATGAATAATCAATCATTTTAATTTTCCTTTATTATTTTTATTTATTTATTAGAATTCTTGGAAAATTACCAAATTAAATCATGTTGCAATTGCTGTGCCAGATCTAGAAAAAGCTGCTTCATTTTATCGTGATATTTTACGCGTTGAAGTTAGCGAACCAAAAGTAAATTATCATTCTTTAAATACACTTGGTGTTGTTGTTTCACTTGTATATTCCTATTGTTATTTAAGACTGTAATTGATCAGTCACTAATTGGTATATGTGCATATTGCCTTAATTCACAAATATTCTAAGGAAAAATAGATAGTGACTAGGATTAGAATCCAGTTTGACACGCGTTTCGTCCTATTCGAGACTCGTCAGCTGAATGTACCTACATCTCAAAGTTGATGTTCACTCTGGGACTTAAATCCCAACATCGTTCTTTATATTTTATAGCATTCATAATTTCAATCCCGAACTGATCTTAGCTAGATCATTATTGAAATGATAGAAATACAACAGTCTTTACAAATCCCTCTATATACTGATTATATCATGTTATTTATTGTTAATTTATAGCCTATTAAAGAACATGGTGTTACCACGGTGTTTGTACGACTAGATAATGTTAATATTGAAGTAAGTTCTTTTATTTATACATAATATAAATTGATTAGTTGATTCAACCACTTGGTGATAATAGTCCTATTAGTAAATTTATAGAAAGTAATAAAAATGGTGGATTACATCATCTCTGTGTTGAAGTAAGTGTCTACATTTTATTAAGCACTAGTTTTTATTCACAATATATATATATATATATATATATATCTTATTCAAAGTTATACTATTCAGACGGTTGAACTATTCTGGTTATATTTATTGTTAAACAATAGAATAAGTTAGTTAAGTTAGAGACCTTGAATGATATGGCTCAAAATCGTTCGAAATAGCGCTGATGCATCCACTCTCTGTGTTCTCCCAAATTCTAATCTTCTCAATTCTTCATGTCCTTTTCTTTTTCCTCTTTCCAAATTTATTTCACTGGATTGTACTTCTTGAATAACATCTTCAAACCCAAATGTTTCCGACTACTGCTTATACTCTTACTACCTATAGCACTACGGGATTTGAATCAACAACTGTATCTCTGTGTTAATCTGGTATGGCAATTTGAACTGGTGTACGTACGTACGAAGTTCTACTTTTTTACTCACTGACTGACTGGAGTTAAGTAAAGAAAAAAAGATAACACCATAGAAATCTGACAGTAAATTTAATCTATTCCGTTTGGTAATGAAAATAAATTCGCGAAATAGTAATCTTAAACTAAAAAACGAAGTACATTTTTCAGTAAAGTTGAATGGGAAGTCATCAGGGGAATCCAGTTAGTACGGTTTGTTCTATCTGCGACTCATTATTTAGGTATGTTGGTGGGAATATAATTTATTCACGACCTTTGAGCGATACTAGACTGACCTTGAGAGTGTCCACCTACTTACTAGAGCTAAATATGGGTTATAAACCTGTGTGAAGGATAAAGATTATGATTTACAGTCGATGGTTAATGTTTGAAATTAGATTTAGGGTTTTCATCACGAACTGATATCAGCTATAATATCAAAACTCTATTAAGCCAAATAGTTGAGTGAGTTTCGCACCGAATTCCGATACCTGTAATCTTATACCTGATTGGTTCGTCCATAAATTATAGTCTCGCCGAAGTGTCTACATCCCAGTATTAATGTGAACATCAATAATGGTACTCAACAATTTTTGGTTTAAACGCATAAAGCTTCATCCATTGAATTATTAAGTCTAGACAGATGCTAACCTATCCAACAGGTATGAATTGTATTCATAAGGGTTTGTGAATAAATAAGGATTTCGAGGCAATGAGAATAGGATAATCATATACCAAAGGAGAACATTCAACGGAATTCCTGAGCTCGAACCACGAGAAAATGCAAACCAACAAAACTAAACAGGAAACATTATTATTTAATAAAAAAGAGAGTTAAAATAATTCAGTATTAATATGTTAAACATATAGGAGAGAGAGAGAGAAAAAGGCATAATGTTGCTGTCAACTTTGCAGACATCTCATCACATATTTTCACAGTCATACATTACAACCAGTAAGTTTGCTTAATAAATATCATGAACTGAAACACTATCATGATTGTATCTTTTTTTTCCTAACCTAACTTGATGGTGTTTTGTTCTCTGAGCTAGATGGTTTGGTTGTGGAGCTTTCATCGTTCTTCTGAACGATATCATCAGCACAAACTGCAAAATCATCCACTTGAGCTACAAATCTTGTCCACCATTTCCTAACCTATTCCAACAATATACTAGAGGGATAAAGTAACAAAAAAAGTACACAAATAATAGGATTCTTTCCAAATGAATCCACTTTATAATATAACCTTCTATAATTTGGTTTGTTTTATTGTGAACTACAATTTTAGGTTGATAATATATACAGTTGTTTGAAGCATTTAAAAGATAAAAATATTCGAACATTAAGTGCTGAACCAAAAATTGGAGCATCAGGTGCACCTGTCCTATTTCTACATCCTAAAGATACATGCAGTGTATTGCATGAATTGGAACATGTTCCAGAAAACCATGATTCTCATTAATATACATTAGTGTGTGTGTGTTGTAATTATTATTATTATTATTATTATTATTATTATTATTATTATTATTATTATTATTATTATACAAGATAATATGTTGAATTAATGAACTAATTTTAAAAGTTGAGGTAATGGCTTATTCGACTGTGTTTATTCACTTAATAACATAAGTTATACCGTTGATATAATTTGTGACTTTGATGATGATGTCAATCTTTCTCAGGTTTTGAACAACCTACGAAGTATGGCGGAAGTCAACAGATTGGACGCAGTCGGAATTAGACTTCTTCACCGATAGTTGTTACAGAAACGACCTGAACCCGTTTTAAAGATAGAGACAAATATCCACTCGTTCCATGATGTTGGAACAGTCTCTAGCTCCCAAACATTTGTAAACAACGTTGTCAGCTCCTTAACCAGAAAGTCACCACAATCTTTAAAAAGATCCGGAGGTAAGTCATCTGGGCCAGGTGATTTGTAACGCCTCAAGAGTTGGAGTTCCTTGCGGACTTCCGCCTCATTTGGTGGGTCAATCTTCACTCGCCATGGAGGGCAGGACAGTTTGACCGATGTTGCCGGAGCAGCAGGACAGTTGAACTGCCCAACGTCCAAGACGTCGGTGAGTGTTAGTGATTGGCATCCCATCATCCTAACAGATTGTTTCGCTCACACCAGACTTCTTGCTGCCAGTGACTCGGATGAGTTGGAAGACCTCCCGATAGTTATCAGATGCAGCTGCTGCTTCCAGCTCATTAGCACGCATCGACCACCAGGCTTCTCGGTCCTTACGCAACTTTTGCCCAACTTGATTAGGTAACAGCCTTCGTTTGTGGTCAAACTCACGGTCACCCGGAGTAAACCGACGGGCTTCAATGAGTTGTAAAGAACCTGAAGAAACCCAGTGCTTATAAGCGGGACGTTTCGCGAACCAGCAACTGACTGTACCCGCCATTTTCATGGCGTCATGCAATTGCAACCAATGCTCATCTATACTTTTCGGTGGAGGCTAGCTCGGTTCGATACTTACTTGCAACAGAAGTTGCAACCAGCTTGCTAATATGGCGGTCACTTCGTTGGTCACTGGAAAGTAAGGTTAGATTAGCCCAGACCAGGGCATGATCAGAGTCCAGATAGGTACTCCAAAAGGAGCGGTAGTCTTGTACACAACCAGGCCAGCAGTAGCTGATCGCGATGTGATCAATCTGAGTCTAGGCCTGAGATGAAGAGGGAGGATGCCAGGTGGCACATCGGTGATGACTGTGTCGGAAGTTGGTGCTAGCCAGAAAAGAGGTTGTGGTCTGTGCACAGTTGCAGTAGACGGTCCCCGTTATCTGTTCTGTGACCAACAAGTCCCCACCGGCCACCTAAACGACTCTCTTCTGTGTCTAGACGCCCAACCTGAGCATTCAAGTCTCCGACTAGTACTACAATATCTGTCGGACGCACTTTCTGGAGAAGAACGGATAATTGGTGGCAGAATTCTTCCTCGATTGCATCCGGGCTGCAATCTGTCGAGGCATAGGCGGAGATGACGAAGAGACATCGTTTCTCACGCCGATTTCTTCTCACTTTGATGGAACTTTCTAATCTAACAACACATAACCGACTGTTAATGGGGATCCAGTCGATTAGTGCTGCCTCAGCTCTAGCGCTTAGTGCGACACCAACGCCAGCAAGACCAGACGAAGATACCACAGGGTTCCTGGATAAACGCACATAAAACAAGCTTTTCGAAGCGATAGATGGAGAGTGAATTTATAGTACTTTATCAGAGTCTTGAATACGGGTCTCGGATAGATAACAGACGTCGATATTAAGACTTTCTTAAGCCGTAGCCAGCCCTATCTGCTGTCTGATCTGAATAAGTGTGCGAACGTTGGATGAAGCCAGTTGGAATGGTACACGTGGTTTCAGTAAAACGTTTTCAGTATTCGTATTCAATGGCAGCATTCAGTTTTCAACCAGTCAGGGACTCGAGATCGTTTAGGTAGAACAGAATTTCCATCATAAGCGAGGATACGAAAAGTGAGAACGGAAGAGGGTGAATAAGTAACGTTGTACAAAAAAATAAGAGGAAATGTTATCAAATGGGTATGTGTTGTTTGAATTGTAATAGGAGTGAGAGCAATATACCCAATAATCATTGTCATTTGATTTTAATTGTGTGAGGGCTATGATACTGCCCGGGTACCCAGACCGAAGCAGGTGGTTTTCTCGGAGAGCCACACCCCGAGCCTCTGACCTAAAGGTCCAATCCACAAGGCAGTGGAGCAACGTAAGGACATGCAGTCCCATGGTAGCTAGTGACCAACAATTGGTTCATACATCATTTGTTTCTTCAGGATCCTGGAGCCTATGTGCATCATTGGTTTGGAATCAGGGTTTCCCAACTCCCCTAGGTGAACTCACCGGCCCGGCTAAAGCTCTGGACATTCGCTTTCGACCTCTCAATTTCGTAAACAACACGCGTGGCCCGAGAAAGCGGTGAGTAGGACTTCCCTGTCGATGACTGTGCGAGAGCATTTAGAGAGGGAATGTGGGCCCTCCCCACTCTCGGCCGTACCAGAGCATTCGGGGGCAAAGCGTGGCAACTGGTTGTTTCAATATGGAAGTGCCGGGCTACATACTACTTATATCTGTGAGCATATAGCGCAATATTATTATGAAAAATAGTTCCATAAACAGTGAATCAATGAAGTTTAATTCGAAACAACAAGGAGAAACACCATATTTAACATGATTGATTAGTAGATTCATTAATATTTACATGTTGAAGATGAATCCATAAAAAAGGAGACGTATGAAGTTCAGAATGATAATATAGAGACATTGAAAAAAAAATTGTTAACCAACGAATGACAATCGAGGCACATAACTGACATAAAATTAAAAATCAGACCAAAAGCAGTATTTTAAAGACAGCAATGTTCACAAGTGAGATCACTAGACGTTAAATAGATAGTGGACACAATTTGAGTGATAAGAATAGAATACCACACTTAGTTCGCTTTGAAGAGGCCACTTCCACCAAGCGCTTTTATCTTGAAATTTGTTACATAAGGAAAGTGTGGCAAGCCTCTAGTTGGCATAGTAAGGAAGACATTTTATTTTGACGCGTTCACTGCATTACCTCTTCATTGTATTTTATGATTTGAAATAAGAACAATTTCACTGATTTCCACTCACGACATTAAGCTTAATTTTATGTCAACTACATGCCTCGATCAACAAGCTGGATTAAAATAGCTTTCATCTAAAACCTGATTTTTTCACTCAAGCTGGTCCATAGTCTACCCCTGGTCACAGACATTAATTTTACTTCACCTGATTTAGATTGAACAACCTAGTAGTAGTACCAATAGTTATCACATAAAAACTGTCCCAAAACCGATTGCATAAACCTATACGTGGTATCCAAGTTTTTTTCACTTCTTTCTTTGGAAGCAGATATATAGTACTTCAAAATCGGAATTGAAGTAGTATGGTGTTACACCTCATCAATATACCAAAGAAAGGAGATCTCAGTAAGTGTGAGAACCACAAAGGCATAACACTACCGTCACTACCAGGAAAATTTTTCGACAGTGTTGCTGAACCGGATAAAGGATTCAGTAGATGCTCAACTTCGAAATCGACAAACTGGATTCTAGAAGCATCAGTTGCGCATAGACCGAATCGCCACACTACGGATTATTGTTTAACAATTAATTAAATGGAATTCGCCACCACACATCAACTTCCTTCACTATGAGAAAGCCTTTGACAACGTGGATAGGAGAACCTCACGGAACCTTCTCCGACATTACAGTGTACCCGAGAAGGAACGTAAACATCATCCGGAATTCATACGAAGGACTACACTGAAAAGTCATGGATGGAGGACAGCTGACAGACTCATTCCAAGTGAGGACCGGGGTCAAACAAAACTGCTTACTCTCCTCCTTTCTATTCCTTCTGGTGGCCGGCTGAATTATGGAAACCTCCACATCTCAGGTGAAGCATGGGGTGCAATGGATAGCTTGCATGAAACTAGACGATTTGGACCTCACAGCCGACCCCGTTCTTTTATCCTATGCACACCAACAAATGAAGGTGAGGACAGCCAGTGTAACAGAAGCCTCTCTGCAGCAGTAGGCCTTAACATTTTAAAGTGAAGAAAGAAAATCATAAAGTACGACAGGTAGCACCAACTTAATCACACTCATTGGAGAACCTTTGAAAGAGGTAGAAAGTTCCATGTGACTGGACTGCTTCGTTGATAAACAAGGAGGATCTGATGCAGATATAAAGGCAAGGACTTACAAGGTAAAGACAGCATTCTTATATTTTAACAGCATATGGAACTCAAAATAAATGTCAACTAATATCCAAATCAGAATCTTCAATACGAACGTCGAGACAGCTCGAGTGTACGGAGCTGAAACGTGGAGAACTGCCACAACCATCATCGAAAAGGTACAAGTATTTATGAACAGTTGGCTACTCAAGATACTCAATGTTGTTGGCCATATATTATCAGCAACAGCTTACTGTTGGAGAGAACAAACCAACTCTCAACTGAAGAGAAAATTAGGAGACGTTGGAAGTGGATAGAACATTACAGGAATCATCAGATTGCATCACGAGGTAAATCCTGACTTGGAATCTTGAAAGAAAGATGAAAAGTGGAAAACCAAGGAACACATTGTGTCAGGAATTGTAAACAAAATTGAAAATGATTGCTCAGGACAGAGTTGGATGAAGAATGCTGGTGGGCGGTCTATGCTTTTCCACGATAGGTAACAGGCATAAAGAAGTAAGTAATTACGTGCCTCGATTATCATTCGTTCGTTCACAATTTTGTTTTATTCAATGTCTCTTAATTACTTCCGTTTTCAATTCTATAATGATGATTATTCAGTGTAATATTTATTTTATTTATAGTGTTGTTCTATTGTTTTACTCCAGCGTGACGTTTATTCAAGAGACAATATTCTTGTACTAAATTAATGTGAACTATGTTCAGCATGACACCCAATGTGCTATTCTTCTATAATTTCATATATGTGACTTTTTACTCATTTCCAATCAAATGTATATACAAATCAATATATAAATGAGTGTATTCTCGACTAGGTTCACGATGAATAAATCTCTACTTGTACCAATCTCGATGTTCTTACTTCTCATCGTGGGAATTGAAATAGTTCTCTATTTCAAGAATATAACACGTTTGTAGTGTTTAGTTCTATGTTAAGCCGAAATGAGTTATTTTTTTACATATGGACAGACTAATTTATTTATTCTTCTTGAGTTACATTTTGACCTTATCAGTTTAATCTCGATTGTTTGAAATATGATTCGCTTGGTTTATCCATTGCTTATTCTTAATTTCTGTCTGAATAAACATGTGACTGAAATGAATTCATCCAACTCAAATTGTATTTGGCAGTCACACAAACAAGATTGGCTTAGGTTTAATATATGGAATTAAGTGGAAGATTTATGGTTCATAGCAATATTAACACGTTCAAACAAATTAGAGTCAGCACATTAAACCAGTAAAAGTTTACAAAACTTTTTTTATAGTAATATTACTAATGAAACTAATTGGTTGACAACTGATGAGAAGCCTTGAAACATAATGAATTCATTCACTTGGTATTGTTTGTTTGAATCTTCCCATTGATGTTTAGGACTGCAGTTGATCAGTCTCATATTGGCATATGTGCATACTGTGCGTATTGTCTTAAGTTACAAGCATTATAAGCAAAGATGGATAGTGGCTAACAGTGGAACCTAGTTTGACACGTGTTTCGTCTTATTCGAGACTCGTCAGCTGGATGTACCTATCCATCTTAGCATATAATGCTTGTGACTTAGGGCTGTATCGAGGCAATCTGCAGAGGATGCACATATGCCAACAAGAAGCTGATCAATTACAGTCCTAAATAACAATCGGAAGATAGATACAAGTAAAACAACACCAAGTGAATTTAAACTTCACCCCATCGCACAAGCAGGTGGCTATCAGGACTCAATAGCTAAGTGGATAACGCAAATGTTAGTTAATCCCTGTATTATGAAACATTAAGCAATAAATATTGACAAAATACAAGAATACCATGAAAGATCTCGAGTTGTATATTAAACTAATCGATTTTATTTTCAGTGTGACATTTAAGGGGGAAAAATTGTTCAATTTTTGCTAAGAATTTGCTTAAAAACAACGATAAGAAGGAAAGAAGAATGTGTTATACATTCACTACAATAATCCACACTCTTTAAAGAAAACTGGTTATACAAAAAGAAAAACGAGGACATTTTGTTGTGTGATATCAGTACCATTAAGTAAAATTATTCAATATTTTCTTTCATATTCAGTATACACTTTCAGAAAATAATCACTTAGCAATTAACGAGTAATGAACGACTCTGAGTGACATGGCTCATAATCCATCACAATGACATAGGTGTATACACTCTCTCCCGACCGTTGTTGCTAACTTGACGTGGTGGTCGGGCTTGCCTATCGTGATGAAGCAACCGAGCTATACTGGCTCGAACAACCATTCCTCAAGGTCCTACCATGTCAGACAGGTCGGTTGAAGAGAGGTAAGACTAAAAGCAACAAACCCAAGGTCTGAAGGCGAAGTCGTACTGCCGACTGTACAGAGGTGTGACAGCCGTAAGGTATTTCCTTCAGACAACCAGCATGACAGCAATGCTGCCTTCCCACAAGGAGGGGTGGGGTTAGAAAAGGTTGAACCTAAAAATGCACACCTTGCCTTATTCAACGGATATCCGTCTCTGGTGGTAAGGTCTCAACAAGTACGGAGCCAACACAAGAATTACTCACTAAAAGGTCGTGTGTCACCGACCTCAAGCAGTTGTCCCTTGGGCACTGCGGTCACGCTCCCAGGTCACTAAGACCACCTCCAGAAGAACCCTTCCACGGTGTGGGAAACCGGGGAGTGATAACCGCCTTCGTACCTTTAACAACACTCAAGACCACTGTATTTATAATCAACCTCCCTCTTCAATTCCTACTAATCCACACACTCTCTATCTTCCCTTAAACCGTGAGATTAAAATTACTGTATACCTTTCCTTCTACGAACTAATTCTTTTTTTCTGTATTATATCCTTATATGCTTGAACACCGATTGCCACGATGCACAATGCTAACTAGTGTTAGGGATGGTTGGAAGAAAGTTAGGGGCAGCCAAACCAAAACGTGGTATCAGTGCTTGAAGTCATTAACTTCTGGTCTGAGCCATGTTGGTAGATGCAGACTACTTGGTCGAGGTCCGCGTGACTATCGTAACCAATGGTTGGAGACTGTGTGTGACATGGCTCAGAATCGATCACAATGGCGTCGGTGTATACACTCTCTGTCTTCCCTTAAACTAAGAGATTAAAATCGATTCATATATGTCTTTCTATGAACTAATTCCTTCTTCCTGTACTATATCCTTATATGCAATCTTTGTTTTATATATTACCACCCATTCAAGTAACTGCTTTATGAATCCAGTGTTCATCTTGTTGCGCTAATGAGGTGTGACAACTTGGACCGAAACATATATGTGCGTGGTCTTACGTAGCTGAATGACTGATGAATGACCATAACATGACCGTTTAATAAATGAAATCTAAGAACATCAATGAAAATAATGATGCATTCTAGAAATCATTGCAAATTCTACTTGGAATATATGGGTTCATGTGAAATTAACAACGGTTTCTTCATTGTTTCGACATTAATTTCCATTGTTTTGAACAAACCATTAAATTAGCATCATTTTGATTTCGTTCTCACAGATTTGTTGAAATTGGTCTATTGGAAATATTAAATAATGGTCTACGACGTATGGTAAAAGCACATCATTGGAATAAAATGTTACGCCATTATGATTGAATCAAAAACAATGGTGATTCAACGACTTAACTGAGAGAACTTGGAATATAAATTGAAATTTAAACGCATCAATGACAAGAAACTTTTGTCCTGTTGCTTCACAGTCAATCAGCTGCAATGTACGACAAGGCACATATATGCATCGGTTCAAGTTGCCATACCTCTTTAGCACAACAGGATGAACACCGGATTCATAGAAGGAGTTAATACAATGGTGGTAATATATAAAAGAAAGATTGCATATAAGAATATAGTACAGGAAGAAAAAATCAATTTGTAGAAGGAAAAGCATAAAGCAATTTTAATCTCGTAGTTTAAGGGAAGACAGACAGTGTATACACCTACGCTTTTGTAATCGATTCTGAACCATGTCACACACAGTCTCCAACTATTGGTTACGATAGTCACGCGGACCCCAACCAGGTAGTCTGCATCTACCAGTGATAAGTTCCCAAATTGAAATTGATGAATAAGGAATAATTGATACAAGACAGTTTTTCTGGTGTTTAGCTTAGCAATTTATCAAAGACAAGAAACATCAATTCAACTGTACATTATTATTAGGACAAAATTACGGAGTGTAACGATGATTGCCAAGCCCTTATGCAATAAAACATAGAGCTAAAGTTTTATGTCTTAAGTCTGTAAACTCAATCTCTATGATGAAATTTGAAGGACAGAGCCATCAAAAATATGTCATGTCAAATCAAATTACTAACTGGAATAAAATATTGACTATTATTTGTTTTATAGTACTGACTCCTGGTCCATACAAAGGCATTTGATTAAATCTCAATCACTTCATATAAATACAGTATATGTGATCAGTATTATGTAACAGAATTAGCAAATTCTTTATAAAGGGCTTTTGTTAGTTTCATTGTGATCCTTCGGAATTTCGCCACAAATTATAGCACATACATCTTTTAATTGAGTTACGTGGAGAATTTTTTCATTCCAAAACAGTTAACATCTTAAACTGTGTTCTTTACTAGTGTTGCGTGGTCGGAGATATTTAACTGGGAATCCTGGTTTACCTAAGTAGGTTTTGTGCCATTTTACACTCATTATCTTGAGGGAGCCGATGTTCCCTGAGGAATTTGTGACCACATCACGCAGTTTGTGTTACGATCTCTCTTATTACAGCATAGCTACTCTTATTCTTGGACGTTACTTCAATCGACAAGTCCTCAAATCAGAACACGGTTGAACAGGAACGTAAACAAGGTTGAATAAAAGCAGGAATCACAATAAGAAAAAGTCAGTATATTTATAATCTTCACAGAAGAATATCCTAGTCTTCTCCAAGTATCCCCCAATCATCGTGTCCCAACACAACCCTGTATGGAGCATGCTTTAACCCCATCTATATCTCGTTAACACAGCCTACGGCGTTGCCAACTTTTGTAATCTAGAGAATAAGGAGGTTGAGTTGGTTCTGTTTGGGAACTGTATACAGACGCCCAAAAAACAGTAATCTGGAATCAAATAATGCGAGTACTCGTCGTAGAAAATTCCGCAACTGAAAATCAACATCTTAGGCTATACACCATGGAGACACTTTTTCGCTCAGTATATCGACTTATAGTGCTAAAAGGTCTCAACAGTTCCATCGCACTTTAACCTAATTGCATAATAACCAATTAGCCAACCAACTTCTCAAAGTATTCAGATGTTGTTTGCACAAGTATATAAAGATATTTTTGTTACAAATATGTTAATTATCAATAAGGAACACAGTACAAGGACAAAACTGTTATTTTTGATAAATTTAGACTATCCCCTGTTATAACTTGTGGCCTGTGTGCCCTATTAATGTATAACGTAATGATACCGCCAATTAGAGAGTAGTGAATTATCGGTCGGACCAATGACGCATAAAACATGTACGAACAGTCTAAAGTCCTGATTGGTCGTGCTTCTTGCTTAGCCCAGCCAATTAGGTCCAGAACACCAATTTCAGGCTCTGCAATATGAATCATTTATTTCAAGCATACTGGGTTTATATACCAACCAGACAGACCACACCGTACCATAAAATAGGAAACAACATTTGTACAAGAATTAGCCAAATGTTGCCGTGAATGAGGGAGGTAGTAATTAATAGACAGGGCATAATTCGAGAATGGTAAATCGTATAATAATAGTTCATAGGTCAAAATAATGCTCATAACAAGAGGAACATGGATATTAATAGTCCACTTATTTAACAAATATACAATAAAAATATACGCATAGTACTGGTCCATAAATGGATCCCAAAAGTTACCAATCATTATTCTTATCGGGACATAACATCCCCTAATAATAATGTGGTATCATATTTAGTGATAACTCCGCCTGGAGCCCCTCTGGGGCTACTGCCGGTCCCAAGCCCGGATAAAGGAGGAGGGTTCGGAATGGGGTTATCGACTCCATCCCGTAGAAAACTAACTCGCTAAAAAAACGCTAACCAGGAATTATTCAGTCACATTTAATGATACCATTCGGTTGCTCAAACTGAAGTCGGTGGGAACGAGTTCAAATATACGAACTACCAATTAAAAGGTTGAATGTTTAAGCTATTAGCCCACTGCTCCACTTGCAGGACATTGCTACGATTTTTATTCGCCACGCCCTGGTCATTTTAAAAAGTACCACTGCAACAATTAATCTAATCCATTGATACCATTTGACAAAATTTCACTTTTTTGTTTCTAAACAATGAAACTTTACCAAATCTAATGGTTGCGAAGTTTGTTGTGGTAAGCAAGATTATTTTAAATATCGAAAAACTTAAATATGAAAATAAGGACAATCTGAACTTAGATAAATTTTCTGACTTAGTTTGATGTACCATAAACAAAAAATCATTGATGAATATTCTTTACAAGATTATAAAATGTGATAAGAACAATATCATTATTCTTATACAGTTCCAGATGATCTTTCTTACAATATTAAACGGTGAAAGTTACTTTGCAAAACTAGATCTAGCCGAAGCCTATCTGTAAGTAGAGCTCGACCCTTCATGCCGTGAATTACTGACAATAAACACACATAGATGTTTATTTCAGTATAAACGACTGCCTTTTGGGGTAAGGATGGCACCAGCGATATTCCAGAATTAATGGATACCATATTAACTGGTATTACAGGTGTAGCCGTTTATTTAAACGATATACTCATAGTTGCAAAATCGCCAGAAGAGTTATATGACCAAACCAGTCGTGATGACGTTACATACTCGAAGGTCATATTCTGCTACTATAGTAACAACTTTTATACCAATTTGGTTTGAGTTGCTTGTTCTACCACAAAATATCAATTTACCTGCAATTCCATCTTCTTCCTGCCTTAGCCGTCGAGGTTTGATGTGTTGAGCATAATTGGGTGTTGTCAGTTACAAAGAAAATCGATCGTATTAGAGAAGCTCAGTCGTTTATGTTCTTAAATCCGTAATATTGTAGACCGTACTGAACCCCAATAACAAGACACAACAACGCAATGAACTGTAAATTCAATAGGCAATTGTTTAATTGATAACTAACATTTTACATGATCATACACTTATTTATCCTCACTATTTAATAAATTTCCAGTAATTTAAACTAAATTCTGATATCTGTATAAAATTACATAGTGTTGTATTGAAATGATTTATTTCAAGAAATTCTTATTGTCGTTCTAAATATCTACTGAAAGTTTTGCAGCTAATAATGTTGTCTAGAAAGACTATGGAATGTTTAAGATTGAATTATTCAGCTCAAAGAACACAAAACCAAATTAATCCTGTTGAGTTATAAATTAGAAACTGTCTGCAGAGGGTAGTTGAAAAAGTTAAAAGCAAACTTAGGATGATGTAGGAGTTTGTTGTAAAAGATAAGGACAATTTAATACTCATGGCCTAATTTAACTTATCAATGATCTATAATCATCTACTTCATTACAACTACATCGATAAGAAGCGATTATCCATAAGGACTACGCAATAGGACATTAATTATTAATCAATGACTAATTAGTACAAAACATGTACGTTACAGAAAGTCAGTTCTATCCAAGTAGCATAGTAATGACATTTTTGAAAAATACTGTGAGCCAGGCTAGAATTCCTTATCGTTTCCTTTGAGAATCTAGACAAATTTTCCCGACAAGAGCCAGATATCTTGGAAAGTAAGTCTGTGATTCCTACTAACAGCAAAAAAGTACACAACGACACTGTATCACTTAGATCAGTGGACATGTTGCAACTAACTTGGTGGGATTCTATCAGCATGAAGGACTTGATGAGACATGATAAATGATTACCATTAGTGAGAGGTTAGTTCTTTAATATATCTAAATTATCTGTTTGCTACATATTTGCATGTTATTATATACATGCACTTAATCCTTTCAATCTTAATATGTTAACCAACAGTTTAAATAGTCGTAAGAAATCATCAATAGTTGTAAATAGTAAATGATCTATTGATTTTAGTCGATACGTGATTGTAAATTGATCACCTTCATTATCATTTTTCACGTGCTGGGTTGGTGTCTGACGAAATCTCTGCATGGATTCGAAAAGCTTATTTGGCTTATGCTAACTTACGTCACCTATGGAGAAGACGAGATATCCGTCTATCAACAAAAGGACGAGTATACTGCGCGGCAGTTCATTCTGTTTTACTCTACGTCTGCGAAACGTGGCCATTAAGAGTAGAAACTACTCGTAATCTACTAGTGTTTGATCACAGATGTCTTACAAATATTGCTCACATCTGCTGGCATCACCGGGTAAGTAATAGTGAGGTTAGACACTGGGTATTAGGGAATGATGGTAAATCAGTCGATGAGGTTGTGAATCTTCATCGACTGAGATGGTTGGGTCACGTGTTACGTATGCCTGAACACCGATTACCACGATGCGCAATGCTAACTAGTGTTGGGGATGGTTGGAAGAAAGTTAGGGGCAGCCAAACCAAAACGTGGTATCAGTGCTTGAAGTCATTAACTTCCGGTCTGAGCCATGTTGGTAGATGCAGACTACTTGGTCGAGGTCCGCGTGATTATCGTAACCAATTGTTGGAGACTGTGTGTGACATGATTCAGAATCGATTACAAAAGCGTCGGTGTATACACTCTCTGTCTTCCCTTAAACTAAGAGATTAAAACTGCTTCATATCTTTCTTTTTACGAACTAATTCTTTCTTCTTGTACTATATCCTTATATGCAATCTTTCTTTTATATATTACCACCTCTGAATTAACTACTTTTATGAACCCGGTGTCCATCTTGTTGTGTTAATGTGGTATGGCAAATTGGACCGATGCATATATATGCCTGGTCCTACGTTGTAGCTGACTGATCATTTTTCACGTAGTATACTGAGATTTGTATGACGGTTTGATGATTACAACATCTAGCTTCTAATTATTAAACCTTTGCTTCACCTGTTTGGAGTTTGGATAACTAGGTAGTAACAAAAGTGTGGTTTAAAGTTAACAGTAGAAACATATTTAATAAGTGAGGTAAATTCTTATTATAGTTTAACCAGACACAAAAAAAAACATTAGTAATAATGTTGATGATATAATCTCCAACTGACTATACGTACAGCTTTACTTAATTACTTACGCCTGTTACTCCTCGTGGAGGAGCATAGGCCGCCCATCAGCATTCTTTATCGAACTCTGCCCTGGGCTATGTACAGCTAGAATAAATATATTTCTGTTCACTATAAGTGACCAATTGTTTAACACTCGACATTCAACAATTACATCATAGTACTGAACTTACACTTTCTAGATCAGTTGCGGCAACTGGACTATATCATTAATCTATAAACAAAAGATATATAGTTCAAAACTGGTAAATGAATCACACCGAAACTAACTTTATTATTTCTCTGAAAAAATAGACAATATTATATGTCAATAATTTATTGTAAATCTTCTCTTTATGTACTATGCATGATAATAAGTCACGTACATACACACAAAAAACAAAAATAAACAAAAAAGCGGCTTCACATAGACATTATGAATTTATACGCGCCTCCATTTTACAAACATCTTTGACAAATAATAATGACGAGTGTACAATTGAAGGCACAGAGTAATAACAATTTGCATTTACAAGATTGAAAGGTGATTTCTTGTTTGACTTTTGTTTAATATCGAATGGTTAGACAGTGAAAAGGATGATGATGATGATGATGGTAATAGTAGTAGTATTGGTAGTAATAGTAATAATAATAAATAAAGTCAAAAATTCTGAATAATTTCTTTTAAACTTATTTAATTTTGTTCACCTACTATAGTCTCTTGCATACGAGCACTTGTAACTTCTCGTCGTTTATTAGTCACTCTAGTCGACAATAAATCTGACTGACATATAGGACATGTTAATTTATGTTTCATCCACTGTATAAGACATTCAGAATGATAAAGATGACCACATCTAGTAATTTTTGCTGTAGTTATAGTCATTTCAGCAAAACATATTGGACATGTATCACCATACCGTTCTAATTGTATTTTACTAGGATTAACTAAATCATTCATACGTTTAGTGCATAATAATCGCCATTTTATCCATATATATGCTCTACGCGCTGATGGATATAAAACTAAGGAGAAATAACAACAAATAATAAACAAACGGCACACTCCAAAAGAATCATAGAATACTAACCAACAGACTGTTAGAAATGATAATAATGAAATAAAATAATCAATTACTGAACTAATCACTTTTGTCCAAAATATTGTTGGTTGAAATCCTGTCCAATTAGGATATCGATAAGAGTATTGATAAATAGCATATTCAATTAGTGTAACTACAAGGCTAATTAATAATTGACAACCGCTTAGAAATATTCTTAGTCGTCTCGCAAGTATTGCTTCTTCCGATGAGCCAATATGTGATAAAACAGCTAAATAGGATGCATTTTCACTGTGATTCATATTACGAATATAATCCAGTTTGTCATTTGTTAATATTCTTGGTAAACAAGTGAACATATTGAAAGCTGCAAAAATTAGCACAACACAAAAACACAATGGTCGTACATGTTCGGACCAATTTGTTTGTTGACCAGGTGCCCCAAGACGTAATAAGAATGACTTGATCAATGCTTGAATAGGATGGATACACGCAATCACAAGAACCATAATTCCATACATAGAACATGATGCACGATAAACTGGTGGGAGATTAGGCATATCTGATTGGAAAGCTAAGAACAAAAAGACAACAGCACAATTCCATCCTGTACTAGCTAGTAATTCCATAGCAATAACATCATTTTGATCTAAAGCTAACGCTGGATCATCAATTACATTCCATGTATGCGGATCAGCTGGAGCTTCTGCAGCTACCACTGCTAATCGAGCTGTCCCAGTACGGGATGGATCCAATAAAAAGACCAATATAGAAACGAAAATAGTAGCTAATGCACCGAAAAATGCAGCTGCTCCACACACTGACAACCAGGTTTCTGATCCATGTACAAAAAGACCAACAAATAATCTTGTGTATAGTATAGATAATGTTGATTGATTAGCAGTATCCAGATTAGAATATTCATTCAATGTAGAAGAATTGAATAGTTTCGCTGATATCTCATCAACATTAACATCACCAGTTGGAATAATTTCCCAGCATACTGGACCCAAAATAATCACTGACATTAGTTTGAATGACCAAAAGTACATTAAAGTTTGTGGTACATCTAATCGATTCCAATGAAATGTGATATAATCAACTAGACCAAGTCGATATAATTCCAGCTCTATATTAACACATGACATAAAGATCTCATAAATATCAGTAATGCTTAAACAATACAATAGAAGTAGTATATAAATACACAATAAACCATAAGAACAAGTTAGTAAGATTATATCATATCGATAAGCTGCTTCAGAAACAATAGTTACATCATGAACAATATTCTCATTTGATGAAAACAAATGAATATTTGTAGGCAGACAAAGAGATTGCCAATTACTATTTACATTAGATTGCTTGACACAACAATTCGGTTTAACCATTGTATAGACATAGAATAACCACGTTGATGAAAAATTATTTAATCCATAGATGACATTTGTATGAAATGAATGCTTATCATTTGCTGTTGTCGTTGTTGTTATCATCATCATTCTCAATGATTTCTCATGATCGGATCTCGTCAATTCTATTGATGAGGACTTAATAATAATTGGCAATGAAGAGATAAATAGTACAGAGATATAAAGAATTATAATTATAAAATATTTATAAGGTGGTATACGCCTGAATATTGAATTTATTAGCATAAACAAAAGTGAAGTAGAGAGTAATAAACAGCCCAATATACAATGCCATCGTATAAGTAATGACAGTGAGGAAGAAGACGACGACGAGGAAAAATAAGTAGAGAAAGAAGACAAAGCGGGTGGAAATGTCGGTAACGTGATAGTGTACAATAAAGACATATAATTCGTAAACATTATACAAACAAGAAAGAGATTTATTACAATAAATACAACAGTGAAAATGCCTTTAATGTAAATAACTGAGGTGACTGCACAAATGATGAAAGCTGAAAATTAAAAATAGAACGGAGATAAAATATTATTATGGAGTACATTAGAAAAACTAGTACTATTTGCGAAGTGCATTTTTTTAAAAAGTTGCAAATTATATTGACCAGCTAAAATATGGGTAGCAAGCCGTCTTTTATTTATGAATCACCCTGACAGAAATGACAAGACATCAACTTGTTCAGACCTGTTTTTGATTGATCCAATATTATTATTGCATTGTTCCGTTGTACTATTTAAACTTGGATTAATTTTAATTTGGTTATTTATTCTCTGAGGAAGTGACTTACACTAAGTCACGAAACGTCAGAAAATCCAATTTCCTACTCATTGGGATATTACAAATATATTATTTTTATTCATAACAATCAACCCAATGCTCAATTTATTCGAAATTATCAAATCAAACCTTGGTAATGATACCTACGTCTTTTATTTATTTATTTAAACAAACATTGGTACAAGGATATATATATATATATATATATATATATATATATATGCGCCACACAAATCATTCGATTTGTGTGAGAACTGGAATACTGCCAGGGCACCCAAACCAAAGCAGATGGTCTTCTTAGGGGACCACTCTCCAAGCCTTTGACCTGGAGGTCTGGTACATAAGCCAGCGAAGCAGCGTTATGAGATGCAATCCCATGGTAGTCGGTGACCAACAATAGGTCCATACGCCTCTTGCTTCCTCAGGATCTTGGAGCCTATATGCACCATTGGTTTGGAACCAGGGTTTTCCAACACCCTTAGATGAGTGCTCCGTATCCACCAGTCCCGTTTAAGCTCCAGAAATTCGCTTTCGGTCCTCCCAAATTTATAAACAACATCCCTGTCGCCAGAAGGCAATAAGTAGGACTTCCCTGACGGTGGCTGTATGCGCATGACTAACACTTGAAACAAAGCATGATTTCTTTTTGTATCAAGCTCAATAGTCAATCAATTTAGAGATATCCATAAGCTATTTTTTATCTAGTAAAAAGATACTGACAAAAGTTTATTAGTAAGCTAGTTTGTAATTTGACATTTGAACTTTAGCAAAAAACCTGAACAATTAGAAAGAGATGATTTCAGGTGTATAAATTCATGGATTTTGAAATGTCCTGAAGGGAAAACCACTTAGTTTTTTAAGCAAAACTTTCATCTGGAAAGATAAATTCAAACACGTTCCATTACACTATTAATCCCATGATATTAACGAATATAAACAAAGAAACAATCAAATAATTTGACAGTTATATTCTCACTAACAAGAACCAAAGGTTTTAAAGACTCTTAAATGCTAGCTTTAAGCTAGAACTCGAAATTTATTTATATATAGTAGTTTTACGGATGATATAAATATGTGGTGGAAAATATTTTCAAATGTAAAAGTCTTCAATTTTATAACCGCAGCTATGAAAAATGGACGAAACAGAACAAAAATCTTACCGACTGAGATAATGAAGCTGATATGAGATTCATCTGGACACAAACAAGAAGGACAGGTCGATGTTATCCAATTGGAATAGAGTTTCCAGTAATCATAAAGAAAAGTAACGCGTTTTGTTGCTACTAATTCGACAAAAAATAAGAAAGGTAGTCGTGCAAATGTATCCCCAATACGTGAAAGACTTTGAAGCATTACGGGACAATATGTTCTTTGAAACCCGAAATTTCAAGGCTGTGAGAGAGAAGAAATACGGCAGGGATTATTCGAATATGATTTGATGTTATAAACAGAGCTTCATTATGGAAATGATGCGCTGCATATGTTGAATCTCAACAGAATCTCCTATGATTGGTAGATTGATACACAAGAACTGATTTTATAGTACGTGAAAATGGGTATGTCTTTCAGCTAAATCCTCCTAAGTTGGACAGTTGAATTGCATGACTAGCAGTTCACTTTCTGCAGTGCCAAAATTTGCCACCCGAGCACAACTTAACTGTATTTCAAACAGAAACTAATCGTAACGGTTCGCGAAAATTGTGCCATATTGGCTAGTGGCTGGATTTGTAACAGACATGTTTCTACGCATCAATAATTAGTACATGAATCATGTTTTTCGACAGACAGTATGAGCAATTAACAGACTCCGTAGGTGAAAATTTAATATATATCAGGTATTTATGATTAAGGTGTGATCAAGCTTATTGAATTCAATGGTTACAGCTAACAGTTTGTTTTCTGTTTCTTGTGGGTCTAACTTGGTGATAAAAACAAACTACAACCTCTGATATACTGTAAAAAGTTATTGTATCAAACAACTGAAGTGTTTTTTCGGAATAAGACTTTGTGCAGTTTATTGTTGATTATTTTACTTAGACATTACAGTAACTAAATACGGTTATATAAAATGGGATGTGAATGACATTGTGACAACTACTAGGCAAGTCGTTTATCTCATATCATTATTTTACTGATCCACTTACTTGCACTTGTGCATCATCAGATTGTCTTACTTGTTATTGAAATCAATCGTGGCGAATTCAGTTGCCGAAGCTTTTATAAAAATCAGGGTGTTGCAATCAGAGGTTAAGTGTACAGTTATTTTCCCCGTTTCGTACAATATAGTAGACTTAATACTAACAAACTGACCACAACACTAGGCAGGCTAATTTATCACATGATGTCGAAAGTGTCGACAACTTCACTTATCTTGGAAGTCTGATCAGCCATAATGGGTTGGTGTCTGACGAAATCTCTGCATGGATTCGAAAAGCTCGTCTGGTTTCTGCTAACTTACGTCACCTATTGCGAGGGCGAGATATTCGTATATCAATTAAGAGACAAGTATATTATGCGGCAGTTCATTCTGTTTTACTCTACATCTGCGAAACGTGGCCATTAAGAGTAGAAACTACTCGTAATCTACTAGTATTTGATCACAGATGTCTTACAAATATTGCTCACATCTGCTGGCATCAACGGGTAAGTAATAGTGAGGTTAGACACTGGGTATTAGGGAATGATGGTAAATCAGTTGATGAGGTTGTGAGTCTTCATCGACTGAGATGGTTGGGTCACATGTTACGTATGCCTGAACACCGATTACCACGATGCGCAATGCTAACTAGTGTTGGGGATGGTTGGAAGAAAGTTAGGGGCAGCCAAACCAAAACGTGGTATCAGTGCTTGAAGTCATTAACTTCCGGTCTGAGCCATGTTGGTAGATGCAGACTACTTGGTCGAGGTCCGCGTGACTATCGTAACCAATGGTTGAAGACTCTTGGTGATATGGCTCAGAATCGATCACAATGGCGTCGGTATATACACTCTCTGTCTTCCCTAAAACTATGAGATTAAAATCGCTTCATATCTGTCTTTCTATGGACTAATTCTTTCTTCCTGTACTATATCCTTATTGCAATCTTTCTTTTATATATTACCACCATTCAAGTAACTACTTCTAAGAATTCGGTGCTCATCTTGTTGTGCTAAAGGAGTACGGCAACTTGGATCGATGCACATACGTGTCTGGTCCTACGTTGTAGCTGACTGATTAACTATGACAAATACGTACAGAAACAAACAACTGTTTTAATAGTGTCTTCATTGTGACTGGTCAGACGTTTCATGATTGATTAGGTGAATTTCCTACTGGATGTCGACTAAATTACGACTATTCGACCATTTACTTAACAGGCAATAGACTTAGGACTGAAAAATACCAAATGATTTTGCTAATGTTGTTTGAATTCGCACGCAATTTTGCGCTGCATATATGACACTGATTCTGTCCCGACAGGGCCTGATCAAATAATATTAGCCAGAAATAAATGAACATCTACGTTTGACTGAAAGTGAGGCCATAATGCAGAGCTGCACTGAGAACTGATGATGAAGTCAAAGGAAACACAAATTTGGACCAGAGCGAGTTTTAAAATAAACGACTGGATGATGTACGTGAATTACTGACTAGCGTCAAATTGAACTGAGCGTCATCAACTCCCACTTAGTATTCATAAATCTAACAACGTACGTAAGCCTACATTGACCATACAATGCCACATAAGTAATAGTATATAAATGTTAGAATAACCAGTAACTGAGCTCTAGAGCCTTTTCAGTGGTGACGAATAATTGGGGACAACAGGAGAAACTTTGTCTCTAGGCTCAGTAAACTTAATCTGTAGGATAAACAGTAAACGAACTCCCAACTTTGCAGAATAAACAATCAACATAAACTGATTGTGCATTCTAGAAATTCCAATTAAGTGAAGGAAATTCCCGCAAAATTCCGCTGATTTTCGTGGAAATTCTTCGAAAACAGAACGAAAATAATCCCCTATTTACTGGACTGTGTGAGTCGCCCATAGGAACTGCATTTCCCCTAAAGTGATGTTCAGCATTAACCGTAAAGAACTCCCATCATGTTAATGTGGGTTCCTTCAGGTAGGTATCTCCTGACGTTTGTTCCATAAGCATTAAATAAAGTAACTTTAGACTATTTATTCTATTAGAATTAAAATCGACAACTCAACCAACAATCACAACATTAAGATTCCTACCAAGGACATCTGTAACCAAATCAACCCGCGTGTTTGGTTCTTCAACTTTTAATCATCTCTAAGGTTCAAATGGTTCAAAAGGTTGTGGATGGAATACAAGAAGCTTTCGTTTAACAGGCTTCCGTGTCTAGTAGCAGGAGATCACCAATACCTCCAGGCAGGAACCTAGATATACTAACTATAACAGATTTTAAAAAAGGAAATTAGTAACGCATAATAAAATGTTATCCTTAGTCCTTAAGAATAGGTCAAGCTTCCTCTTCAAGGACTCCCAGGAATTCTCTTGAACTAGTTCAGTAGGCAACGAATTCCAGCTTTTGACAACTCTTAAGGTGTAGAAGTTGTGTCTACAGTCCATTCTGCTATGTTGTATTTCCAATTTCTAGGTGTTACCCCTTAGGTTTGTATTGGGACTAAGCTTAAGTACGTGTTTAAGGGGATGCTCGAAATTGTTTAAGATACTGTAAGTCATTAGAAGGTCACCTCTAAGACTCCTATACTCTAATGGGTAGATGTTAAGTGATTGGAGGCGATCTTCATAAGGTTTGAATTTGAGTCCTCGAACTGATTTCGTGGCTCGCCGTTGGATACGCTCCGGAGTGTACTTATCCTTTCGGAGTGAGGGAGGAGATAATTTTTTCCGTACTCTAAATCGGGACGAATAAAACTGTTGAAGATTATATGTAAAATTCTTCCGTCATACTGGCCGAAAATGCGCTTCAATGTTACCGGTGCAAGGTTTGCTCGGAAGGCATTTTTGTCACAGTTAGCGTAAGACTTCAAATAGTAAGGCACCAGGACTCCTAAATATTTTTCGATTCGGGATACTACTAGAGAGGAGCTGCTTAAGTTGTAACTGTAGCCTACGACACGTCACAGATGGACTACTTTACACTTCGAAGTGTTAAGAGTAAGTCCGTCGTCATTTGCCCAACTTTGAAGTCAAGTCAGGTCCTCCTGAAGTGCCTGCATATCGTCTTGGTTGCGCATCTCTATTCAAAGTTTCACGTCATCAGCGAAAAGTAATGAGTCTGACGATAACTGCTGCGGAAGATCATTTATATAAATCAAGAAGAGAAGAGGTCCTAGTACTGAGTCCTGGGGGACCCCACTAGGACTTTCCATAGCCCGAGATAAAGTGAAGTTAACCCTGACCTTAAAATGTCGATTTTTCAGATATGAGATGAGTCAGCCAATTAGAGGTGGTCTGATACCCAATTGTTTGAACTTATTGATAATACATGTATGATTAACCTTATCAAAAGCTTTCGAGAAATCTAGGTAGAAGATATCAACCTTCCCCTTGTGATCAAGGATGCTTGTCCATCTGTCCACCACAGTCAGCAGGTTGGTTATACAAGAGTAACCCTTCCTGAAACCATGCTGTTGGGGTGAGAAGAAATTTAGGGACAGTAAATAGTCATATATACCATCGCGTATCAGGGACTCCATGATTTTTGAAGGTATAGAGAGAAGAGCCACCGTTCGGTAACTTGAAGGTTCGCTGCGTCGAATTCCTTTGAAAATTGATGTGGTGTGAGCCAGCTTCCTATTTTCCGGTAGTGAACGTGAGAAAATCACGCAAAACGGTGTTGCCAGGATTGAGGCTGCTCCCCTCAGTATAGCAGAATGAGCTATATCTGAGCGAGAAGTGTCTTTGTGTGCCTTTCTCGCGAGCTTCTATAAGATGATCGATTCCTTTGCTCTCACTTCTTGATAGTTCGGCAAGGTTTCAAGTATTTGACAATGTTCAATAGTTAGTAGTTCGGCCACTCAAATACACTTGTTCTAGTCAGTTTGGTAGATATTTATGAGTTTGTAAATCTTGCAGTTTGAGTGAGCGCATTTGTCTCAGGTCGGTAAGGATCCTGGGTACCAACAACTATCATATTACCAGACAAGTGGCTGGTGGATTCCAATGTGAAAATAATAAATTATTATTTCGAGCGCAAATAGAAGAAAATTGTTTCAAAATAAATAATTAAAATAATTGGTAAAGTTTAAGAACGTGAAATCAAAAGGATAAGAGGAGAACGGGGATGATAATAAGCAAGGTTGGAAGTAGTTACTGGCTATGCAGTAATCATAAGCATGGTGAGTTCCGAAACACGTATCAGACATATCTGGTCCAAGAGAGGGATGGTAACTCCTTAGTGAGTACGTGCTTGTCACGTTTCATCTTAGAGCTATCCCCTGAAGGTAGGCTATGGTCACTTCCGCTATGGGGGCAACTCATAGTGGGAATAAGTGAGAGGGTGCACAAATGTTCGCTATTTGGTATCCAATCCTTATATAAGTTGCCTTGAGTGGCGTGTTGATATTCTGGCAATATGCCCATGTTAGTGTGATTTATTATACCCAATATGCTGCATGCCACTGATAGATCACCTTTTATTCTTCTGTATCTAAACGTAACTAATCCCAGACGCCAGAGTCTGTCCTCGTAAACTTCGCGTCTTAGACATATCACCTACTTCGTTGCCCGTCTTTGTACTTGGTCTAAGAGATTTTTGTCTATTTTGAACAGAGGAAGCTCAATGACACCTTGGACTTCAAGACGGGGCCGTGTGTACATTTTAAAAAGTGGTAAGAGCAACTCTAGGCCGATTGTGCAAAGCTGCCTGAAAATGTATTCGAGAGATTTGCTTGTCTTAGCTAAATCCCTGATGCAGTCTAAACCAATCTCTAGGTTTTATGTGGTTATGGGCCCGTGGTCACGCTCTAAAGACACACTTTCAGTGGCAGTTATAGCTTATCCTGAAAATAATGAGTGAGTTCGTCTTTATATAAACTGAATAATGTAAAAATCACTTTTGGTAATGACAAACACGGGTATCTATCGATATTTACTCACAAGAACATAAAACTTGAGCTGCATAGGGCACAAATAACCTCTGTAGAAAAGAAAACACTTTATATAAACATAGATCCCAAAGGTGATATGACTGCAGACATCCATGTCCACTAACCCGGTCAAGGCGCCGGACAACCGCTTTTCGTCCTCTTAATTTCATAAACAACACCTTGCCGCGAGAAGGCATTGATTGGGACTTCCCTGACATGATCAAATACTAGTAACCTATAAATGACTACGTATAACGACCATGATTCATAGTGATAAAAATAGAGAGGACTACACAGCGTACTCACCACCTCTTTGGCAAACATCTTGTCCGTGCCACAAGTGACGCAATCTGCTAAAAGCTATGCAAGCTTTCTGTATTGGTCTGGAGATTTCGAGAAATCTAATGAAACTGCTGGCGTAAGTGAAGTGAACACGAGAGATTGCATTACTTATCATCAGTCTTGATAATGATGCAGACCAGCCTTGTAGTCACATTACACATTTAGAGGAAAACATCCAAAATGTTTGGGTTGTTGCGATCAGAAAACTATGTTTATCAAAGCCCTCATAATCGACAACTGAACTGAGCCATGTTAATACGTGTAGACTAACTGGTTGGGGTTCGCTTGATTACAGTAACCACAAGTGCACAAGTGCATCGATTATTCATCTTTCCAAAATTCTGCGCTCAATTCCTCACAACTTTTTTTAGCTTTATTTTACTAATTTATATATTTTTTGGATTGTATCTTTCATGCCTAATCTTCAGTCATCACTCATACTGTTAGTTCCCCAACTATTCTCGAGTTTGGCCTGACAAATAGGTACAACAACTTATGCCGAAGTACATACGTACCACGTCGCGACTGCAAGTCAGGTAATGTATGACTTATGATCCAGCACGAGTTAAGTTCAACTTTGTGATTTATGATCATAAAAGGCGAAATGTGGTGACATATAGTGAAATAACTATGTTGAACTTAGCGTCATATTTAAGTGGACTATCAATGTAACGTAGAACGATTGGATGCTCGGCGATTGATTGCAATGTATCAACGGCTGAAAAGGCAGCCTTTACTGATCTATAAAGGTCTACCAACAAACTATAAATATTAGTGTGGAAGGCGCTTATTTGAGGTTGGAGCATAAAATCCTCCATTCTAAAATAAACATTCATCAGTAATTACTGGTGATGAACAACCATAATTGATGACCCACTTCAAAGAGTGTTCGTGCGAGATTCGATAGCGACGGTTTCGGCTACTCCTGATTTTAGTGAGCTAGTAAAGATGAACGGCCAGTGGGGTTGGACTAAATAGAACCCTGATTTACAACGATACATATTCGATGGTGAATTCCAACACGAAAATCTCTAGTTGTTTCAAAAACGTGCTTGATATATTGTTACACTAAACATTAAATCGTATCTCGGAGCCCTGAAAATAACTTCGTTGATACACATTATGGTGCGACATAAAGAGTAATCGCGACTTCATTGTAGTGGTAATATTATATGGACCTCTAATGCACCGACTAATCAGAACCGATCATCTCAACAACCTATTAGATAGGCTCACAAAATGAATCTCTCGAATAGGGGTGTGATATGGCTCCAAACTTTCTATCCTCTTGTACTTAAACAACAGCTTCGAACTGCTTAGTGATCGCAATGACCCAATATATCTTATCCCACTAGAAAATGCAATGCAGTGTACCAGCCTGATGTACGAAATTTTACACTGGACTACAATTATGCTGACTGAACAGAACAAAAGCCACAAGAGAAATGATTGCAACATTACATCTCACCTTGAAAAGTATTATGGTCGATTGGATACGACTGTCGACATGACTGAATATGCTTAAAGAGACCACCCGTCCGGTCGTTTAGTTGAAATGCCCACATCTATCAGTCACATGCCTGTCGTCAAATGCTTCACGAGCAATGCCTTGTAAGCAACAGATCACTAGCTATAGGCATGCATCCCTCAGGGTTTCTATGTCGTCTGAAAGAAAACCGAGAGATAGGCCCTAAAAGGAGAACAGAACAAGCTATCCCGCCCGATGGGATCTGTGGATGATCCTAATCGATTTCTATACGATCTTACGAAAGAGAAACCACACTTCGCACTAAGCATACTGGGCCAAGCACACAGCTGTAATAAGTAAAATTTTGGATTGTTAGAGGTGACCTTTACTCAGTTACTAGCACCCAAATGTATTTCTGCCATTTGATAAATACCCCAACCTCGAATATTCGCCCAGGTATAGTTTTTGGTCAGTGTCGTTTCAAACTTGCAAAAACAGATGAATATGTAGCGAGGTTCGTACCTTTAATCTACTCATTAGAAGCCCAATTCCTTGAAAAATTTTCCGCACTTATACGTACATTTCGATTTATGAATTCACGAGTACGTGTGAAATCAGTTATGCAAATATCTGAAATACAAAGTACAAACATTCACGGACCAAAGAAAATTCATATGAAACTGCAGATTGCATAATGTTTTATGGAGAATCCGCAGTCAAAGCGTGGTCCTTAATATTGAAGACCAAAGTGTTGAACTGTCAGACATTATTTCCTTGGGCAACAACATTCCGATATCATTTAGAAATTAAATTAGAGCATGGCCATTTTGTACTATTCAACTTCAGTCATACTTTTTTACAGTGTCAGATTTATTTGTAAGTCAATCACTGAGAAAAGTCTATCACTTTGAAGCCTTAACTATCAAACCACTCAGCTCAAAAACGTCCGCCCTAGCTGCAAAGCTATTCTACTGCGTAAGTCCCATAGCTAAAATATCCAACTCGATATATTTCATATGAAATCTAGTATAACACCTTTGTATCAGTAACATCTAACTCCACTTGTAGTTCTTCTAGGGTTACTGACGGTCCCGAGTTCGTGTAAAGGAGGATGGTTTGGCATGAAGCCAGTAACCTCATCTCATAGAAAACAATCTTGCTAAAACAAAACGCGAAACAGAATAACCAATGTAAACTCTGCCCTCCGTCACATGGTGAAAGCCGAAATTCGGAATTCACGACGCTGATACCCCTTCTAACAACAAGAGCAACAATTATTATAGGTACGTCGAACGTCCGAACAATGTGGAAGACCAGTTAAATAGCAACGGAAATGAGGAGATACAACTCGGCGGTCCTCGTAACCCATTGGGTCCAATCTGGACAGTGAAAGTTAGATACGGAAGATATGCTGCTATCACGAAGAAAAAATGCTCCACACACTCAGAGAGTTGCTACGATGCTGTTCAAACAAGCATGTAATGCACTTATAGAATGGAAATATCATAGATCTAGAATCATCAAGGCATCTTTCAAAACAATGAAGGAGGGAATCACAATCATTGTTATTCAGTACTATACACTCAGTAATGATAGCAACGACGACGATGAAGATCAGTTTTATGTGAGGCTGCAATCGATCACAGAATTGTTCAGAAAAAGACCTGACAATCCTTTTGGGAGACTTAAACGCCAAAGTCGGAATGGACAACAACGGGTATGAAGTTATCATTTGACGACATTGACTGATTAGGGGAAAGGAACTTGAATGGTGACAGGTTTGCAAATCTATGTGCATTCAACAAAATGGTTATAGGCGGCATAATATTCCCACACAAAGCTATATGGATCTTACCGGACCACACCACCAAGAACAAGATATATCATATCCCGATCGAAGCTGCTAGCTTGACGCGGTGGTCGGGCTTGCCTATCGTGATGACCCAACCGAGCTATATTGGCTGGAACATATGTTCCTGCAGGTTCTACCATGCCAGGCAGGTCGGTTGGTGAACGGTAAGACTAAAAGCAGCAACTCAAGGTCTGAGGGCGAAGTCGTACTGCTGACTGGAGAGGGGTGTGACAGCAGTAAGGTGTTTCCCTCGGACAACCAGCATGACAGCGATGCTGCCTTCCCACAAGGAGGGGTGAGGTTAGAAAACGTTGACCCTAAAAATGTCACACCTCACCTTACCTCACGGATTTCCGTCTCCGGCGGTAAGGCCCTTTGAAGAACGGAGCTAACACGTCAAAAACCTTCCACAAAAAGGCCGTGCGCGACCGGCCTCAAGCAGTTGTCCCTTGGGCTCTGCGGTCACGCTCCCAGGTCTTTAAGACCAACACTAATCCAATTTCCTTTTCAGGTTCCGCAAGAAATACCCTTCCACGGTGTGGGCAGCCGGGAAGTGATATCAGGCCTCATACCCGTAACAGCACAAGAGACCAAGGTGGTCACATTCAAATCTTTCCTACACCTTCTAATACCTCTCTTATCTCCCCGACTAACCCTCCCCACGTATCTTTATCACCTCGCACAACTAGGGCAAACGATTCGAGTACGTGGAACGCCATTCCTGGTCTCCTGAAACCACGCTCTAAACTACACGTAGGAGCTTTTAACGTACGAACACTTTGCCAAATAGGACAGCAGGCTTCCTTAGCTAAAACTTTAGAGTCTCGCGCCATCGATGTGTGCTGCGTCTCTGAAACGCGCATACAGGATTCAAGTAGCGTCATTCATTTTACCTCACCATGCCAAAATAAAAGGACCGACTCGATTTACACTTCGTGTATCTGGGAGCCCTGATTCTGCTTCCCGTGGCCTCGCCGGCGTAGGTATAGCATTGAGTCCTAGGGCAGAACTAGCTCTCTTAGAGTGGATCCCAGTAGACAGTCGTTTGTGCGCTGTCCTACTGAACGGAACAGTAAGAATCCGGAAAGATAGGGACACTCGTCGTTGCCTCTTCGTCGTCTCTGCCTATTCTCCCACTGACTGCAGCTCAGATGATGTAAAAGATGAGTTTTACAGAAAGCTTTCGGACCTTCTCCGAAAAGCTAAGCGCTCGGATGTAGTATTAGTGGCCGGTGACTTTAATGCTCAAGTAGGTAAACTAAGCGATAGGGAAAGACACCTAGGTGGATCTTATGGTGTCGTGGCTCAAAGAACAGATAATGGCGACCGTCTGTTGCAGCTATGCTCAGATAACCGCCTGTTCCTTGTAAATACTAACTTTAAACATAAGGAAAAACATCTTTTAACATGGCGATCCCCTAATTCGTCCCAACGTTGGACCCAAATAGATCACATCGCTATCAGCCACCGATGGAGGGGCTCGATAGAAGACTGTCGCTCATTCTGGAGCACATGCCTAGATTCAGATCATGCTCTAGTGCGAGCGCGTATTTGCTTGCGTCTTACTGGACGTAGGAAAGACGCTGCAAGAAAACCTCTTAGGGCCCTACTTAATGATAATCAAGCTAAGAGTATATTTCAGGAACAACTAGGAAAACAGTTAGGCAGCCATGTATGTGATGCCCACCCCGATGCAGCATGGAATGATATCCGAAAAGCTGTGGAAACAGCAGTGAAACCTGCTAGTAAGGTAAACCAGAAGGTTAGGGAGCAACACTGGATCTCAGCAGCATCTATCTCACTGATAGATGCTCGGAAACTCATTCCACCCGGCTCTGAACATAATGAAGAGCGGAGTCAGCTTAAGCGCAAGCTGACCAGAAGCCTACTCAATGATCGCGAACAGTGGTGGGTGGCGAAAGCAAGAGCGATGGAAAAGGCAGCGGCAATAGGTAATAGCAGACAATTGTTCAGACTCGTTAAGGAAACCGGAATCAGGAACCCGACCGTTAGCGAAACAATCTCAGAGAAAGATGGGCATATTATTCATTCTCAATCCAGGAGATTGGATCGATGGGCAGAACACTTTAGGGATCAGTTCAACTGGCCTTCAGCCACACTTCGGTTTCCCACGATCTCTAGTCAACCTGAATGGCAAGTTAATGTAGGTCCTCCGACGTTTTACGAAGTTGAAAAAGCCATAGGAAATCTGAAACGAGGGAGAGCAGCAGGCCCTGACAGGTTTACTCCTGAGATTTTTAAGGATGGTGGTCCAGTATTAGCAATGAGATTAACCGAGGTCTTAGGTAGAATTTGGGAACTGGACGTAATCCCATCTGACTGGTCTCAATCACTGATTGTGCCAGTCTATAAGAAAGGACAAAAGTCCTCTTGTGACAATCACAGAGGAATCAGTTTGACTAATATAGTGTCTAAAATATTAGCCTCAATAATACTTCGACGCCTAATCAAAGCTCGTGAAGAGCAGACTAGAGAAAATCAGGCTGGTTTTCGACCTGGACGTGGTTGTATAGATCAGATATTAACACTACGTCAGGTTCTAGAACACAGACACACATTCAGACGCCCCACAATGGTAGTATTTCTCGACCTTAAGGCGGCATTCGACTCTGTTGATCGTGAGGTTCTATGGCAGTGTTTGTCACTGAAAGGAGTACCAAAGCAGTACATCAACCTTATAAAGGCTCTCTACTCAAACACAACTGGTAGAGTGAGAGCTTATGGCGAACTGTCATCAGAATTGATTACCTCAAGTGGTGTTCGTCAGGGCTGTCCACTCTCCCCATTCTTGTTCAACTTTGTCGTGGACGTACTTCTAGAGATAACACTTTCCTCGTCTAGATTTCCAGGGGTTGAACTTCTACCAGGAGGTTCACTTGTTGACTTAGAATATGCAGATGACATAGTTTTATTTGGTGAAGACGCTGACAAAATGCAGAGTCTTCTGACCACTCTAAGCAACAATGCAAGCATGTTCGGGATGCGATTCTCTCCCTCGAAATGCAAAATGTTGCTTCAGGATTGGGTTACATCGACACCCGAACTAGTGATAGGGAGTGAAGTAGTTGAGTGTGTCGACCGCTTCACTTATCTTGGAAGTCTGATCAGCCCTTGTGGTCTGGTGTGTGACGAAATCTCAGCACGGATACAGAAGGCTCGACTAGCTTTTGCCAACTTGCGTCAATAATGGCGTAGGCGAGATATCCGTCTATCAACCAAAGGACGTGTTTACTGCGCAGCAGTTCGTTCCGTCCTACTTTATGGCAGTGAAACATGGCCGGTAAGAGTAGAGGATATCCGTAGGCTACTAGTATTTGATCATAGGTGTCTTCGAAACATTGCTCGTATATCATGGGACCATCGAGTAAGTAACACAGTTGTTAGGAAACGGGTACTAGGTAAGGATGGCAAATCAATTGATGAAGTAGTGAAACTTCATCAGTTGAGATGGCTGGAACATGTGTTACGTATGCCCAACGACCGACTGCCTCGACGTGCTATGTTCAGTGGTATAGGAGTAGGTTGGAAGAAAGCTAGGGGCGGCCAAACCAAAACATGGCACAAGTCCATGAAGTCACTGACAAGTGAACTGAGTCATGTTGGTAGGTGTAGACTACCTGGTTGGGGACCGCGAGATGACAGCAACCGATGGCTAGAGACCCTGAATGACATGGCTCAAAATCGTTCGCAATGGCGCAGGTGCATCCACTCTTTGTGTTCTCTCAAATTCTAATCTTCTGAATTCTTCATGTCCCTTTTTTCCTCTTTCCAAATTTATTTCACTGGATTATACTCTTTAAATAACATCTCCAAACCCTAATCTTCCCGATTACTGCTTATACTCTTATTACCTCTACCACTATGGGATTTGAATCAACAACTGCATCTCTGTGCTAATGTGGTGTGGCAACTCGAACTGATGCACGTACGTACGAAGTTCTACGTTGTTACTGACTGACTGACTGAGATATATCATATTTGTACCAATAAAATGTTCAGAAAGTCGATTGAAGAACTGAGAACCAGGTGAGGAGCTGACTAGCTTCATATCACCACCTGGTGGTTGCCAAGATTGATCTGAGGCTGGAGAAGCATTAGACAACTAGACAGACAGCAGTACAAAGGTTCAATACAGCCTTCCTTCGAGATACTGACAAGCTCAACGAATTCAGGATAGCTCTCAGAAACAGATCCCACGTTTCACAAGATCTACTTCAAAAGGAAACTAATATAGAGGACAACTGGAAAACGATCAGTGAAGCACTAACTCCAAAGTGTCAGGAGGTTCTGGGCAGCAAGAAGCATCATCATCTATGGAAACCCTGCACAAGATTCAATAAAGGAAGAACAGGAAGACAGTAACAAACAACGGCCGAACAATAACAGAGAAAGTCAAGGCACAAGCTGGATGCACACAAGCAAACAAGCAAGTAAAGAGGAGCATTAGAGACGACAAGCAGAAATGCGTGTAAGGCGTAGTAATGACAGCGGAGACAGCTGCAACAGAAAGAAATATGAGACAACCATATAGTATAGCGAAAAGACTATCAGAGAGACATAGTGAATCAGAGCGACTAATCAAAGACGAAGAGGGAACCCAATCACTGAGACTCAAGAACATATGAGTAGAACAATTTGACGGACTCTTGAATAGGCCAGCTCCATTGAACCTACCGGAAGTCGAGGCAGCACGCACAGACCTTCCTACAGTAGTCACTGCACCAATAAATCAAAGTGGCCATCAAACAATTCAAGAGAGGTACAGCAGCAGAACTCGAAAATATACCAGCCGATGTAATGAAAAGAGACATAGACATGTTCGACGTTCTAATCAAGAAGATTTTGGAGGAGAAACAATTGCCGATAGACTGGAAAGAAGGATATCTCATCAGTATACCAAAGAAAGAAGATCTTAGTAAGTGTGAGAACCAAAGAGGCATAACACTACCATCGGTACCAGGAAAAGTTTTCGACAATGTTGCTGAACCGGGTGAAGGATTCAGTAGATGCTCAACTTCGAAATCAACAAACTGGATTCTAGAAGCATCAGTTGCGCATAGACCAAATCGCGACACTACGGATTATTGTTGAACAATTCATTAAATGGAATTTGCCACCACACATCAACTTCCTTCACTATGAGAAAGCCTTTGACAACGTGGATAGGAGAACCTCACGGAACCTTCTCCGACATTACAGTGTACCCGAAAAGGAACGTCAACATCATCCGGAATTCATACGAAGGACTACACTGCAAAGTCATGGATGGAGGACAACCGACAGACTCATTCCAAGTGAGGACCGGGGTCAAACAAAACTGCTTACTCTCCTCCTTTCTATTCCTTCTGGTGGTCGGCTGAATTATGGAAACCTTCACATCTCAGGTGAAGCATGGGACGCAATCGATAGCTTGCATGAAACTAGATGATTCAGACTTCGCAGACCAACTAGTCCCTCTATCCTATATACATCAGCAAATGCAGGTCAACACAACCAGCCTAACAGATGCCTCTACAGCAGTAGGCTCCAAAGTACACAAGGGAAAAAGCAACATCTTCAAATGCAACACAGAGACCACCAACCCAATCACACTTTATGTAGAAACTCTGGAAGAGGTGGAAACTTTCACGTACCTGGCCAGCATCATCGATGAACAAGGAGGATCCGATGCAGGCGCAAAGGTAAGGATTGGCAAAGTAAAGCCAGCATTCCTACAGTCGAAGAACAGATGGAACTCAAAACAACTACCAACTACTATCAAAATTAGAATCTTCAATACGAACGTCAAGACAGTTCTACTGCATGGAGCTGAGACATGGAGAACTACTACAACTGTCATCAAGACGGTACAAGTATTTATAAACAACTATCTGTGCAAAATTCTCAATGTCCGTTGACCGGATACCATCAGAGACAGTCTACTATACGAGAAAACAGATCAGCTTTCAGCTGAAGAGGAAATAGGGGAAAGACGATGGAGGTGGATAGGACACATATTACGAAAATCACCAAACTTTATCACGAGGCAATCGCCAACTTGGAATCCTGAGAGGAAATGGAAAAGAGGACGGCCAAAGAACACACTGCGCCAAGAATTGGGAGCAGACATAAAAAAGTGAATAGCAACTGGGAACAATTGGAAAGGATTGTTAGGACAGATTTAGATGGAGAATCCTGGTGGGGTTACAGGCCTAAGTAAGTAAGTATCAGTAACATCTATGTCACATGGAAACAATATTATTTATTTCTGAAAAAAGCATTTACCAGAAAATAAAAGCTGAGATATAGTTAAGGGATTATTTCCAAGTGTGCAAAAGCACGAAGTACTTAGTCAAACGCTTTTACTTTGCCAGGCGAAAACTATGTCAAAGTCATGTTCTAATCATCTAGTTCTCTTTTACTGTATATCAAACCACGTTGAGTTTTCCCGTACAACTCGACTTTACGGTACAGAATGTCGGATATTAAGTTGACTGGATGAAAAACGACATATAACTACTGACAGTTTACATGCTTATCAACTCACTTTTAGATAGTGAAACTGCATTAACAAACACTATCCCAAATTACTTGAGATAGTGAACTTATTACTAATATGACTTGTAGAATCCATTTCATGATCTCGACTAAAACTCAACAACCTCCACAACCTTATACTGATAATTATTATGTGCCCATTAGTGACTAGCTTCGATAGGTAACTCTGGGAGTTTAACTCTGTCGGGTGTGAGGCAGTTACCCGCTAAAGACAATCGAATACAGTCGCGCAATATCGTGGATTGGTTGAAGTTATGCATTGCTGAGGAGCCTCATGCTAGGACGAGACGGCCATCCAGTGCTTTCAGGTTTTTAATGGCAATCTGACATTGATCGATTCATGATCTCAATAAAAGCACAACAATCTCCACAACCCTACACTGATGATAGAATTCGATCAAAGGTAAAGTTCGGATGGTACGAAAGGCTTAACTAATTGACTATATTTCATTTGATCCTGTGCACCAGTAGTACAAAATGAATAGATCATCAGTAAGTTACAAGTTGAAAGGGCAGCTTATATATCAAAAATAGTATTATTACATTAACATTTTACGTTTTGTAAATATTGAAGGCTATATGCAAGTCGCTATACAATACAAATGTTTGTTCCGTTATTTTCAGGTAACAAATTCAACTGACTGATCAGGTTACACGTTCTATTTATTTCTAGTTCATTGACCAACTACAAGTTTGTGTAGCTGGATTTGAGTCGCATTAGTTTTGTACTAATGGAATCTTGAATTTGAAATGGGCGAAGCCTTGTTCGAACCTACAACCTATTGATTGAATTTCAAATGATTTAATCACCAAATTCCTGATCCATTACTATTGTTGTTCATTTTGAGGCAATCGACCAGGAATTCCGAAAACATGTCTATACTCTTCTGATGTAACACCATGTTTATGAAGCCATGAAAACCAACTTTGTTGAGATAATGTAAGTTCATGAAATCCATCTTGAAAACGACGAATTCTATATAAACCTATACCAAGTATTTCTTTTTCTCGAAGTTGTATATGTTTCCATTGTAAATTTCGTAGTCTTCTCCAATATTCATCCGCCTAATAAAATTATATACAATAAATATATAAAACAATATCATTTAAATATTAGTTTACATTATATGAAAAAAAAAGACTGTAAGCTCTTTAGATGAAAAGATAATTCTCTTCATAAATACTAGACATTCAAACGCAATAGATCAGTTGATAGTTCAAAATAATTAGTACTTTAATTATTTTTGACTCAGAAAATATTTAGCCGTACCAAATATATCAAGAAACGACCTATATCATAATAAATGACACAGTGAATGACAATAATCTTTTAAAAAATTAACTGTTCAAATACTACAGAACTTTCAAAATTGATTGACCACTGAGTGGTGATCAATGTTATGTGTGTCAAGTTCTTCCTAGTGCAGATCGAATGCTATTGATCAAGTTACAATGTGGCCACTAGTCTAGGTGACTCGACATTGCGTGCACTATGTTGAGATTAGATGGTGGTTGGAGGTAGTCAACAGGAAAACCTGGTCCCGGATTTCGTGCTACTTGGCACTCGTCAGCAAAGTGTACCTGTAATCTTGAGGGAACTGGTGCTTCCTGACGGATTCGATCCTGTGTCACCCAGCTTCGCAGTCAGAGACGGTACCGTTAGGCTATCCGGGCCGTGACCGACCTCATGTAGGACTGAGATGTTATCACGATTGACTGATCACTGGGTGGTGATCAATGTCATGTGTGTCAAGTCCTTCTACGGAACTTTCAACGGAGATGATCTACTGAATAATTCAAAGATTAAAATTAGAAAAATATGAAGAAAGAATAAGTTATAGGCCATAAAATGATATAAAATTAAATTTTTAGGAATTCAGGCGAATTTATCTATAAAACGATCGATTATATATTTATAACTATTCAGTAACGAGATCATGTATATTCATATTCCTTTTATTATAAGCTTTATTTTGACCTATAAACTATTATTATACGATTTACTGTTCTTAAGTTATGTCTACTTTATGAGCTACAGTCTCACACGATCACAGCCACTTTTTGGTTTGATCTTGTACAAATGTTATTTCCTATTTTATGGTGTGATGCGGTTTGTTTGGCTTGTATATAAGCCAGGTATGTTTGAAATAAATGATTCGTATAATAGAAGCTGGTATGGGTGTTCTAGACTCAACTGGCAAGCTAGAAGGGAAATAACCGATAAAAAACGCTTAGCTACTCATACCGGTCGATACGTCATTGGTTTGGCACAGTGCTAAGACTATATAAGTCGTATTCTGATTGGCGAACAAGTTACGTGATAATTAGCTAGGTTGAAAGTCACAACAGTTAGTAGAAAAAGACATAATGAAATCCATGTATCCATATAGAAGTATGTGATTTTTGTAAAATATCAATCCCCGATTTTCAGTAAAATATCTTGTCCACAAGGCAGTAAGACAGTTTTATGAGACACAATTCTGAGTAAAGAAACAAGGTATATTTTTAGTTAGAATTTGAAGTAAAATGATATCAAATAATAGGTGATATTTATAATTTTCTTTTTCATATCATTTCAACGATTCATATTGTTTATCTTCCAAGTTATTTTCTTGATGTTGTTTAAGAAAACGTGGTAACTTGAACCAAAGTAAAAACTATTCCAAGTTTTAAAATGACCTACACATTCACTAGAAACTCATTAAACGCACGGCCATTTTTGTATTTTTATATTATCCGATTTTCCATTTTTTTCATCCTGTTTCGTCCAATTAAATGGTTAGTTGTAAATTCGTTATAATTGGTTGTTTGTTTCTTAAAATTGATATTGTTTCCCCTATTGTGCTTCCTACTGGCTTCTGACTTGCTATTTGGAATATAATCTTTTTCCTGTTCAACCGTGTTCTGATTTGGGGACTTGTCGAGTGAATCGGTGTCCGAGAATACTAAGCAATAGGAATAGCTGGGTCATTAACCGTAAGAAGAAACAGAGTTATAACAGATATAAAATGTCAATACTTGTCGACGGAGCATCTTTTCTTCAAATTATGGGCGATACTAACGTACAAAGTACAAGCTCGATCGTTTCTCTCGTCACAGAAACAGATAATGTATTCTTGAATACATTTTATCTCGTAGCGTTTCAATCACTTGAAGCCCTAAAGAGCGCCATCAGAACTTATGAAAGAGCTACGTACTACCATTATGCGGTGAGAAATTCTCATTTCCATCGAGATCAGAAGCTGTATATAAAATTTGTATGTTGGAGAAATGGCTGTAGGACACATAGCGGTTCCTCACAACCGATTAGACGGAGGTAATTTGATTAGTGTTCTCATATTTTTCCATGAAGGACTTCCATGTACGCTCAATGTCCGGCCTTCATCTTTTGTAAGTTTATTGAAGGTTACTGGACTGTTGTTCGTGGGAATGTGCATCACAATCACGAGTGCGATTCCCGGAGGTACGACAGTAATTCTTGGATGCGCAGGTTAACGGAGGTAGAATTTGAAACAGTGCGACCACTTCTGATGTCTGAGACAGCAGCATTTGATATCATGCACTTTGCTTACCAATCTTATGGAAAGCGTCTGAATGCTCGGGATGTTCTTTAATATGCACCACAAAGTGTTCTCACATGCCAGCCTTCCTGGTATATATATTGTAAATGATAGGTGATTACGCCAAATTGAAAGCTCACATAATGTCGCATAGTGGACACTCATCGAATTATGAAAACACGAACACAAAGAGGCACCAAGTAGATATGAGCCACATAAATCATTCGATCTGTTAGAGGGCTGTGATACTGCCCGGGTGCCCAAACTGAAGCAAGTGGTTTTCTTAGGGGGCCACACCCCGAGCCTTTGACCTAAAGGTCTGACCCACAAGGCAGTGGAGCATCGTGAGGAGATGAATTCCCATGGTAGCCGGTGACCAACGATTGGTTCATACGCCATTAGTTCCCGCGGGATACTGGAGCCCATGTGCACTATTGGTCTGGAATCCGGTTAAAGCGCCGGACATTCGCTTTTCGTCTTCTCATTTTCGTAAATAACACCCCCGCCACGAGAAGGCAGTGAGTAGGACTTCCCTGGCAGAGGCCGTATACGTGTGGCCGTGTGCGAGCATTTCGAGAGGGAGAGTGGACCCACCCCACTCTCGGCCATACCAGGGCATTTGGGGGCATATATATATATACATACCAAAATCTTGCTTTTAGGACATGTCCAATAGATTGATAGTCAAAGCAGTGAGTGGCAGAGATAAAGTATATGGACAACACGGACAACTATTTTGATCCAACTAGAAAAGTGTTTAGTCATGAAACATCTTATAATAAAAATGGGATGAAATTATAAGACATAAGGGATTTTGGCGTAAATAATGAGTCTTTTCATGTGAATTCTCACAACAGGATAGAAAAGCTTAATATTACGAGTTCAGACAGGAAGTGCATGTTAGTGGTTAGGTTTAGGTTATAGGATTAGAAACTATGATCAAGCTCTTGATCATGAACTGTTATCATCTATTATTTAGATCTCGGGGTTACAAACAGTGTTGTTGAACGAGATGAAAGATTCAGTAGATGCTCAACTTCGAAATCAACAAACTGGATTCTAGAAGCATCGGTTGCGCATAGACCAAATCGCGACACTACGGATTATTGTTGAACAATTCATTAAATGGAATTCGCCACCACACATCAACTTCCTTCACTATGAGAAAGCCTTTGACAACGTGGATAGGAGAACCTCACGGAACCTTCTCCGACATTACAGTGTACCCGAAAAGGAACGTCAACATCATCCGGAATTCATACGAAGGACTACACTGCAAAGTCATGGATGGAGGACAACCGACAAACTCATTCCAAGTGAGGACCGGGGTCAAACAAAACTCCTCACTCTCCTCCTTTCTATTCCTTCTGGTGGTCGGCTGAATTATGGAAACCTTCACATCTCAGGTGAAGCATGGGACGCAATCGATAGCTTGTATGAAACTAGATGATTCAGACTTCGCAGACCAACTAGTCCCTCTATCCTATATACATCAGCAAATGCAGGTCAACACAACCAGCCTAACAGATGCCTCTACAGCAGTAGGCTCCAAAGTACACAAGGGAAAAAGCACATCTTCAAATGCAACACAGAGACCACTAACCCAATCACACTTTATGTAGAAACTCTGGAAGAGGTGGAAACTTTCACGTACCTGGCCAGCATCATCGATGAACAAGGAGGATCCGATGCAGGCGCAAAGGTAAGGATTGGCAAAGTAAAGCCAGCATTCCTACAGTCGAAGAACAGATGGAACTCAAAACAACTACCAACCATTATCAAAATTAGAATCTTCAATACGAACGTCAAGACAGTTCTACTGCATGGAGCTGAGACATGGAGAACTACTACAACTGTCATCAAGACGGTACAAGTATTTATAAACAACTATCTGTGCAAAATTCTCAATGTCCGTTGACCGGATACCATCAAAGACAGTCCACTATTGGAGAAATGCCCTCAAGTAGCCACGTGGATACAGCCACTGACAGAGAAGTTCTACTCACTGCCTTCTCGCGACAGAGGTGTTATTTGCGAAATCGAGAGGACGAAAATCGAATGTCTGGCGCTCTAACCTGGACGGTGGATACGGAAGATCCACCTAAGGAAGTTGGAAAACGCTGATACCAAACCAATGTGTACATGGGCTTCAGGATCCTACGGAAACAAACGGCGTATGAACCAATTGTTGGTCACCTGCCACCATGGGACTGCATCTCCTGACGTTGCTCCACTGCCTTGTGGATTGGACCTTTAGGTCAGGGGCTCGGGGTGTGAACCCCCAAGAAATCCACCCTCTTCGGTTTGAGCACCAGGGTAGCATCCCAGCTCTCACATAAATCTAATGGTTTTCGTAGCACGTATCTATTCGGTGCCTCCTTGTACCAATGTTTGTGTTTAAGTAAATAAATAAATATACTATAGAAGAGAATCGTTCTACTAATTAACACACGTATTTACAAATAATCCAACAAGAAGGACATAATGAATCACTAACCTTGGTTTCTTCACCCTCTACAATTACTAAGCCTGGTCGCCCAGGCATACAACAGCCGGTTAGTTCTAATTCTTTTGACCATTCCAAAATCAGACGTCTTTTTATTGGACTTCGAATGTGATGGCTAATAATCCATAAACAAACAATTTTCTCATTGTTACTCAAAATTGAACTGGTTGAGAGAGATGTTACACTTTCATTAGTTACTAGTAATTCATTAAATAACTCATTTTGAAGCCAGTCTATGCATGCTAGTAAGATTGGTTCACCAGTATTTGCGATTTTATCAAACCAATGATAAAAACGTGAGGATAACTCACGTATATTTATGCCAAGAATTGAATTATCGGATAAAAAACGTAGAGTAATTAGTGGCTTAACAGGATGATGTGTATTCCATGAAGGGTAACCATCGGGTAGGACAACTGATAATTCTACTTTCTTTTTAAGCTGATATAGATGGGAGTGTGGAACAAATAAATGAATGAATAAACTTTTATTCAAATTAGTAGGTTCAGTAAAATAAACGGATTTTAAACTGAACTGTTTCTTTATGAAATTCTAATGCACAATCCAAGTTTAAGCAGAAGAGTCATGCTTTGAATATGAAGTATATGTCAATCAGTCAGCTACAACATACGACCAGGCACATATATGGCATCGATACAAGTTGCCATACCCCTTTAGCACAACAAGATGAACATAGAATCCATAGTAGTTAATTCACTGGTGGCAATACATAAAACAAGGATTGCATATAAGGATGTAGTACAGGAAGAAAGAATTAGTCCATAGAAAGACAGATATGAAGCGATTTTAATCTCATAGTTTTAGGAAAGACAGAGAGTGTATACACCGACGCCATTGTGATAGATTCTGAGCCATGTCACACACAGTCTCCAACCATTGGTTACGATAGTCACGCGGACCTCGACTAAGTAGTCTGCATCTACCAACATGGCTCAAACCAGAAGTTAATGACTTCAAGCACTGGTACCACGTTTTGGTTTGGCTGCCCCTAACTTTCTTCCAACCATCCCCAACACTAGTTAGCATTGCGCATCGTGGTAATCGGTGTTCAGGCATACGTAACACGTGACCCAACCATCTCAGTCGATGAAGATTCACAACCTCATCGACTGATTTACCATCATTCCCTAATACCCAGTGTCTAACCTCACTATTACTTACCCGGTGATCTCAGCAGATGTGAGCAATATTTGTAAGACATCTGTGATCAAATACTAGTAGATTACGAGTAGTTTCTACTCTTAATGGCCACGTTTCGCAGACGTAGAGTAAAACAGAATGAACTGCCGCGCAGTATACTCGTCCTTTTGTTGATAGACGGATATCTCGTCTTCTCCATAGGTGACGTAAGTTGGCATAAGCCAAACGAGCTTTCTGAATCCATGCAGAGATTTCGTCAGACACCAACCCATTATGGCTGATCGGACTTCCAAGATAAGTGAAGTTGTCGACACGTTCGACCGCTTCACTCCCTATGTTTATTTCAGGTGTTGACGCAGACCAGTCCTGAAGCAACAACCTGTGAAGTACACTGATTGTGCATAACATTAATAACGCTAAACAATGTTTATGACAAAAGTAGCTGTAATGAGTTTTAAATCTGAGAAGCAGCTATGAAAATATTTGAATGTTTGTATCACTAAGTATTAAATTCATAATAGTTTAGGAACTGAGCAAAATTTTAGTTACGGTTAAAGCGTGTTCCGAAGATTTTGATAAACAATCATAAAATACGAATTTTGTGCGAGTTTACAATGAGATTTTCGTTAGGGTTGTGAACTAAGTAGTCCAGAACTTACCTTGATTACGAAATCGACATCTGTCTTTTCAGGAATAACATTCAATTCTGCATGATGTTTGATATTTAAATAGCTTTTCTTGTCTCCTAGCTTAATTTCATCTTCAGAGAACATGGACAATAAGAGTTCCACCTCATCAATTTTACTTTTTAAAGACTCAACCATTCATATGTACAGATCACAAGGACGACATATGCATCTACTTTGTTTTGAAAATTTTAAGTGGAATAACCCTTAACTTTGTACGGTACAAAAAGTGAATTTAAAACTGTGGGTATAAATAAAGTATTGAAAAGCCGCGTAGACAAACAGACTACCACTTTGAACGAATCCGCAGGTTCGTATCCCACTTCACCTCTTAAATACCAGTATTGTTCGCACGCTAAATATGGATTACACACGTTTTTGATAGACTTTCGTGTGATCACCTATTTTCTTATTATCTAACTGCTTAATATCAACGTCAAAATCTGAGCAACGAATATAAGTACACAGACTGACTCGGCAACGTTGCAGGTGTATCGGCCACTTGAGGAGGTTGTGAGTACTTGAAGGTCAAACTGTCCCAAGATGATTGGTGCGTCACATCGACAGTCCGTGAAGTTTTTCAGAAGCGGTCAAATCAAGACATTTTTAGATTTGAATTGAGTTCAACCACACCATGTTTGATAACGTCCATCCTTCAAGTAACGAAGACGATGCCGTCGTGATGATGCATGATGTAAGACGAATCTTCGTTGATGTTATGTTATCTCGACGTTTTACAAGTTGGGACAATTCTCAGACCTGTTTGAAGGAAATACATAAGGTAATATGACTTCCGTGGTTAGTAACTTTTTTGTAGTATACACATACTAAGCGCGTTATGTCAGTATGTAAAAAGAACAGTGATAACCCAACTCTAAAGTATTTTTACGTGAGATATGTCTGTGCATATGGACGTAAACGCAGTTCGTCAGAGTCAGATACTTGCGTTCAGGATGTAGATGATGATAGTGATCATCATTCTTCCGAAGAGCATACAACTTCTAACTCGCTACCACAACCTAGACAAAGAAGACGACGTCGGTCATCTATGTATGCTTTACTTCAAATGAATTTATCCTTCAGGTCGAAATATTGCTATTGTGAATCTGGATTTTGCCTCTGTGCAGTAAATGGTGAGCTGAATGTCACCTCTATTAAGACCGTGCACGACCATCTTTGCACAGAAGTACAAGACAACAGTTGACGTCAAGTGACCGCTTATATTTAGTCTTCAGTCTTCAGTAATAAGGATAGTAGGTTGATGAACCTGTGTTAATCCTGACACATTGCTTTCCAGTGAAGGTCCAGCTTTTCCTTGAAGGTATTCACTGATGGGGCTGATACCACTTGTTCGGGTAAGGCGTTCCAATGATTGACTACTCGATGAGAAAAACGGGATCCCACTTTAAGTTTATTAGATCGTGGTTTATGAACCTTCTTGCTATGACCTCGGAGATTATTAGTGCTGGAGGGAGCAAAAAGATAAGACATATTAACACCCAAATCATAATTAAAGATACGAAATGCCAGTAAGAGGTCACCTCGTGTCCTACGATACGACAAGGGGAAAAGATTTAGGCGTTTTAAGCGCTCATCGTAAGGGAGTCTAGAAAGACCCTTCACTAATTTCGTTCCCACACGCTGGACACGCTCAAGGGAGTTAGTATCCTTTACTAGACACGGGCTAGCTGCTTGGGTACAGTACTCTAAATGTGGTCTAACATATATGGGATATAAAATTCGAAATGTTTCCTCGTCAAAAGATTTGAACGCTCGGCGAAGTGACCATAACGCACGAAAACCTTTGACAGCGGCTGCTTTGCAATGTGCAGTTGTTTTTAAGTCATGACTTAATATTACTCCCAAGTCCTTATGCTCTTGAACGCATGGAAGAGGTTTACCCTCAATAGTGTAACGGTAACTATTACCGTGACCGACGTGCATTAGTACACTCTTCCTAGCATTGATTTCTAAGCCCCACTCTCGAGCCCATCTAACTAAATCGTCTAAGTCAGCTTGAAGATTCACATGATCAGCCGCACTGTTTATTGTTCTCCAGATTTTTACATCATCTGCAAACAATAATGTCGACGACCTAAGTAACAGTGGTAACTCATTAACGTAGAGAAGGAAGAGCAGAGGGCCTAAGATGGTGCCTTGGGGTACACCACTTTTGACCGGCTTCCAATCGGATAGCGTTCCATTGACCCTCACTCTCTGTCTGCGGTCACATAAGAAATTTCCTATCCACTCATGTACAGTACCTATTATTCCGAAGCTCGTGAGCTTCTGCATAAGACCTACGTGTGAAACCTTGTCAAACGCTTTGCTAAAATCTATGAATATCACGTTGACAGACAGACAGTGATCTAGGGCTGCTGTCCAATCCTCCCTCGCAATAAGCAAGTTAGTCAAGCATGAACGCTTGTTACGAAATCCGTGTTGCTCAGGAGCTAACAGATTGTGTGAATCTATGTGGCTTAGCAACCTAACCCGAATTATCTTTTCGAGTAACTTAACGACTATGCTAGTTAGACTGACAGGCCGGCAGTTAGATACTATCTGTCGCTGACCGTCCTTAAATATAGGACTAACTATAGCTTCCTTCCAATCCCTAGGGAGTTGAGCGAGTGAGAGGGACATGTTGAAGAGTGTCGCGAGCGGTTTTGAAATAATGTCTGCAAGAGATGATAGCAACCGTGGATGTAACCCGTCAGGGCCCGGTATCTTACCAGGTTTGAGGATAGTTATCAACGGAAGGACAGTTTCCTCAGTCACCTGTACAGATTCAATGGTTGGTATCTCGGTGTGAGTGGGACAAGTATTTGTTACAATAAACGTAGAGAAGACTTCGCTAAAATAATCTGAAAAAGTCTCAGCTTTTGCTCGATCTGATTCAGCTAGTAATTCTGAATTTTCGTGTAACAGCAACGTTTATATTGAGTTATACGCCGACTCGTAGCTTACGGCATCTGATTTCTTGGAAGTTCTATAAACAGCTCATTCAGAAAAATTATTTTAATCTGAATAAACACGCATTTGCTAAGACAATGTGATAATTAGTTACACAACAGTGGGACGGCACTACTTGAGGCAACATACTGGTCGTCTTCGCCCGCATTTGTTTTTGCATTTGCGATAGAAGAGTCAGATTATCCGTGAAGTCTAGATCGTCCAACTGCATCCTAGATGTCCACTGTATCCCGTGCTTCCCTTCAGATGTTGACGTCTTTATGATCCATTCGATCACCAGGAGAAAGAAAGGGTGATAGTGAGCAACTTCGCCTGACATCGGTCTTTACTTCAAACGAGTCTGTCAGTTGTCCTCCATGCACGATTTTATGGTTTGATTCATCATAGGAATTTTGTATGATACCGACTATTTTCTCAGGCATGCCGTAGTGTCGAAGAAGCTTCCATAGTGATGTCCTGTTTACGCTTTCAAATGTTTACTCGTAGTCAATGAAGTTTATGAAGCGTCATGAGTTCCACTCAACTGATTGTTCCGCAATGATCCGTAGTGTTGCAATTTGGTCTGCACACGATCGACCCCAACGGAATCCAGCCTGTTGATCTCGACTTTGGGCGTCTACTGTGTCCTTTATTCTGTTTAACAATACCCCGTTGAAGACTTTTTCTGGTATTGATAGGAGAGTGATGCCTCTGTAGTTCTCAAATTTGCTGAGATCGCTTTTCTTTGATATCTTGATCAGGTGTCCTTCTTTCCAGTCTGTTGGTCCTTGTTCTTCATCCCAAATCGTGCTGAGGAGAATGTGGAGTATCTTTGCAGTTACCGCTACGTCTACTTCCAGTGCCTCTGCTGGGCTTCATAGGCTCTCGTAAATCACTTCATTACTTGGAAAAAGGAATAGTTGTGGTATTTTACCTGACGTCTGCAGTTGGAATATGGGCTTCAAGCAGTGAGTCTTAGCTTCAAATTTGAAGCGGATATGTTAGAACGAGTTCAACTGCTAGGAACCAAAGTTTTAGGTCCCTCTGGACGATCTCATGAGGATAGGCTGAGATGCCTCAATCTATTTCCGTTATCTTATTGCAGATCAGGGATTACCTAATACCGTTATCGTTTACTGGCGATAATACGTCTAATCTTTTTCTTCCACCTAGGACTGATCATCCGACATGACAGCCTAAGAAAGTTCGAATTCTGGGATCAAATCATTCACGTGTGAAGTTTCATTTGTAGCACCGAGTAGTGAGTTACTGGAATTCTATGCCAGAACACACAATATGAGCACCTTATTTGATATACTTCAAGTGAAATCGGATCATCGCAGTGCTACGAATTGGAATGTTTAATATGGGTCGATTTTTCATCTTGTCGTTACTAATGAATACTAAAGACTGGAACGAACTCTCACCTTCGGCTTGGAAATGATGGGAATTTTGATGGCCTTAGTTGGTCCCGGCGATCAATGTATCAGTTTATCCAACTTTATATTGACCGCCAAGACAGGTGGTGCCTCAACCGCAGACTGAGATTGTACGTCCTATGCATGTTCGATGCGAATGTTGATTCTCAGCTGACAAGTAATGGCTTGTCCACTGAGCTGAGCCGTTTTGGTCTGGTGGACCTCCTGCGTGAATCCTTGTAAATTCTTCGTTTTGGAAGGTAAAAAACAAAAACTGTTACGGGAGAACTGAAGACTTTTGACGGATTAAAACCTTTTATTGTACATTAATAATTTACTGTGCTTTTGGATGTAATTGTTTTACTTAACTTTTGAACTTGTTTGTTTATATCATTATTTCGGACATTTTGGTTTGTCTTTGGTTTGGTATTTTGGTGCTCTCTTTGTCTTTGGTTTGGTATTTGGGAGTTTTGCTCCGGGAACCTACAAAATTGAAGGTTTGTTTTGTAATTGTTATAATTATTGTTGTTAGAACGACATTTGGTCGACTATTTGTGAATTACGAATAAATTTGGTATCTAAATTGGAACTTGGTTCTGTTGTTAATTTGGGTTCGCAATTTGCGGGTAGATCGATAGTCCGTACTTCAATAACTGGAACGAGCAAAACTTGGACGTAACAAAAACATATACGGATACAGACTGTAATTAAGCCACCTTTAGTCCTCCTATAAGACAGGAAGAATAGGCTTAGTTTAGGCAGTCTCTCGCCGTATATCAGCCTAGGTATTTCAAGAATCAAATGGACTACGGCTATTTGAGCGTTTTTCAACACGTCATTGTGTCATTTGGTCAGGAGCTGGCTACTTGTATGCAGTACTGGAGTTTAAGATAAACAAACACTGCATACAATCCCAAAAATCTTCTCTTAAATATGTCCCTAAGCTTTGCATGGTCAATAAAGTTTTGTTGGTCTACGGTCAAACCATCGGTAGTCAAGCCACTGAATGTTGAACAGTTTTCCTGGTCCTTGTCAATATAAGGGATAACTAACGCGCATCAATCAACTGAATGCCATGAACTGATCTATTCATTAGTGGTCCTTCTCTCTTTCTTCAACTTATTCTTACTAATACACTGCTGTAATGGTGTCATGTTTGATCCATACGATCACTAAAGTAGCCGCGGCATCTGGATACGACGAAAGGTTTAACAACGTTAGGTATCAATCTTTAGGTGTGAGTTTAATGTGGGCAAAGAGGTTACGCCGTACATGCTTAACTCAAGTGGGCCCTCGAACGTCGGCTCAGTTTGCCTAATTTGGTGCTTGACTTGTTCTAACCACTGAACAAAGGGTTTCACATCTCCTGTCAGCTGTCGCACGGAAAATAATAGTGGCTCTATTGTCTCGACTGACAGTTCCTAGGTAATTGTGAGTCCTAGCAAAGTATAGCTGAACATTATTTACCGTGTATGTATCTGGACAATGGTGACCAAAATGAAATGTGGTGTGTTTGGATGCATATTTTGGCAATTACCAAGTCCCGGACCACTCAGATAATTTTTGGAGATCAATCCAATGTTCTTAATCATTTTCTGGATTTTGTTTTACAGCTTTTTATATTTTTATATTGTGAGAATATAGGGAGAGCAATAAAAATAGGTGACTAGGGAGGTAATCTGCTTACAGGAAGAATGACAGTGGTATGCTGGAGCACTTCAATTAGCACGATTTTCCAGCCAAACGACTTGGATTTACCCAGCACTTCTTAGTGGAATCCCATTTCAGGCATTTTGCAAATTTCTCAATAAGCATTCATCCATAAAATCTTCTGAAATTGAACGCAAACGTTTCTGGCTCACAGAAGTCGAGATTTCATCTAACCAGTATTCAGTAACCCAAACTTTTCCTAAGTTGCATTTTACAGAAAGGACTAACAACACATAGTGACGGTGAAGTGACACTGAATCCTGACAACACGATGCTTAAATTCAAATATACAAAACTCGAAGGATTGACACCACTCTTTTGACACAGGGTGAGTGGTAATGTAAAATTCTTTCGTCAGTCATACAGGCATGATCATCTATCGCGCAACATTCGTCTATGTAGTAAATGCATTATTCCCTTCACAACACAAATGTGCTCATCAAGGGTCTTTACGAACTACATCAGTGACTGCTACAGTAGACCAAGTCAATATGGAAAATGATGTGACAAACTCATTGCGGGACAGAAGATTAAAGTAATAGCAATACTGATCAATAAAACACTTCAGAGTGATTGTTAGAATATTTTTTCGGTCGCAGTGGTCCCTTCATGAGGTCGGAAGGGCCTTAATTTTAAATGGATCTTTGGTCTTGTGCCACAAACGGTTTTATCGTTGGAACGGCCACCTGCTTGAATATCTGGGCTACCTGTTACTACCATCTAATTATTTCAACAAGTTATCTGTCTTTTCATTTTGTTTTAACGTCTCATTATGTCCATCAATCGCATAACCCATACAGGCACGTTCATGAAAAGCCTACGACCTTTCGCTGCACAAGTTACAAAAAAGTACTATAAAAGACATCGTGGTGGTTGGCAATATGCGTTAAGGAGAATGAACATTATTCGTATGTCGATTCTCGAGCTGCTAAATTCAGTCGATCACTTATCAACAAAGTGGACTATCTGTAAGATCCAAACTACGGTTTGGACTGATGGACAGCTGTCTGGATGAGTTAGATACGCGCCCTCGCCAGTTTGAAACCAAAACAAAGTATTTGGGTTCTATAATTTATCATAAATGTAAGTGTACATTATTACCTAAACAAATATGACCACTCAGCTATTCAACAAATAATTGTTCAATTGATCAAATCTAAATTACAATAAATAAGAAAGTTAGTAAACGATGCAAGAAAAATTACCAATCACAACAAATAAATGTTATTCTATCCTGTCTGGATAGATCACGTACAGATTCGTTCAAAAAGTAACATTTGATAGCTCTAAAACACAGAGTGTTTTCAATTCTGGAAGAGTACCTCAATTCCCAACCAAAAATGCACAATTCCAGTCAACACAGGTAAAGCAATCAAAAGGAGGAACAAACCAATATGGCTGCCGCCAAGACTAAGTATAAAGTAAAACAACATAAGTGCAGTTCGGGAAGAAACACGGGAAATTAGTGAAAGTGTAGTAAAAATAAAAACTATAATAAAATACAAGTATTAACAATTCAAATGTAATCAAAAACTAACAATATACAACTAAAGGGATCAATAGGAACAAGGAGCAAGTATGCACATGGAGGGATTTTCACTAACACACAAAATATTCCAAATGGATCTTACACTATCTGCGATTCCTACTAAGTCAAAATATGTATCTTGATTGTGGTACCATCACAATTCAAGAATCTTGGTTAAATGATTTACAGGACGATGGCCTAGCATCACTACTTGATTTCAAAATTTATCGTCAAGATCGATCAAACAATAAAAAGAGATGGGGCTGCGGTGTAGCTACGTTTGAAAACGTAAACTGGTGTCGATCTTCATTTCTGTGTTTTAAGTTTTTAAATGACTTTATCGACTGTCTAACTCTAAGATGTCGTCCAAAACATCTGGATAAACACAAATATATTTATGTTACCAATATCTACGTGACTCCAGACTGCACATCATCTGCGCTATCTGTTTTCGCTGACGAATTCACTGAGTTCGCTGTTACTGCCTTCAGTGATTCACTTTCAGTTGTATGTGGTGATTTCAATTCATGTGACTGTAGCTTCCTTACGTCATTAGGTCACCAAAATGTAGTAGATTTTCCTACCCGTTTGGATGCTCATTTAGACTTCGTCTTCATTAATGATGTGGGTATATATGCGACTCGTAAACGTGCTCCATTGTCTTGCTCGGATCACAGTATAATTCGTGTTCTACCTAAAGTATATGGAAAGCATGGGAAGAGTACACTCTTACATCAAACCAAGAAAGTCCAATATAGGAATTACTCAGACGAAAACATCCAAAATCTGAAAAACATGTTTCACACGACTATCTGGGAATTATTTACAGATGACTCACTGGAAATCACTACCGATGTTATCACCTGTTACCTTAAATTCTGTTTTGATATTTGTTGTCTCACTGAAACAATTTCTGTGAGTTTTAATCAACTTACATCTTCACAACTAAAACGACTACGGAGGGTGAAAGAAATAATGTACAGGTAGAAAAACTCCAATGAAGTTCGTAAGTTAAATGGCCTGATAAACCTAGAGATTAGACGTCTCAACCCTATGTTTACTCAAAAACTATTGTCTTGCGAAAACTCTCCAAGTATGTGGAAACTCTATAAAGAACTTACAGGTGACAGAGAGTTTAGGAGCGATAACCAGCTGAATGTTTGTGACTTAAATAAGTCTTTTGTACGTCAGTCTTCTGATGATCCGTATCAGTTTGCTTACAGATGCAAAAGAAGCACCTTAGATGCTGTTGCTGTTCTGCACCACATTATAGTGTTCAACTTAGAAAAGGGTAAGAAGTATGTTGGATGCGCTTTTCTAGGCTGTACTTCAGCTTTTGATTCTATACCAAGACAACGTTTAATTAACAAGTTAATCAACATCAACACTGACAGATGGCTAACCAACTGGCTATGTTCCTACCTCTGAAAGGGTACAGTACACTGTATTTGGAGGAAGGTGTTTAGAGTCTCTAATGTTTCATGAAGGTGTACTACAAGGAGCTGATCTTTCACCTCTTCTTTTCTCTTTTTTTCTGCGTGGTCTGCCATCTTCCACAGAAAACACTTTTGTGAAATATGCGGATGATCTCACTGTATGTATGTCTATATCTTCCTCTTTACATCCCATAGAAATGAGTGGGTTTTTGCCTCGTATTGATTGTTGGTCTGTTGGTAATGATCTTATACTTGATCTGTTCAAATATCAAGCTGTGAACATTAGCATGAAGCATGAACGGCATCTAAACATTAGGGTGATCTTATCCGCAACGCAACCAATGTAAACTTAATGTATCGCACACTGTCATTTGTGCGTTTAAGTAACCACAGATTTTGTCATTTCATAATGTATTTTTAATTAAATAACTAGATTATGTAGTTAATTTTTTTCTGTTTTTAATATTTATTCGCCACGTCTGACTGCGTTACACTGTACGTCCATTGCACGCTGAGATGATATCTCAAGTCATAGTGAGTTTATTCACATAGTTGATTGTTTCCAGATAGACTGTCAGTGCATGATTTTACTGAAGAAAGGTTTGTTGTACTGTAAACTGTGTTTCTATGATCAACTCCCTGTTGTCTTCAGTATGAATTCATACTGAATACTGCTTTAAAGCAGTATATATGTATCCTTCTTTTTTTCTTAGGTAAGTTCAACTGGCCTATATTTCGTGTTTTGGTTTTATCGGCTTAATTATGTCCATTTAACTTCTTTGAGCAACATGTCTTTGCAAGTGAAACAATAACTATGACAATTGCTTAGTTTAGTGTTCGTGGTTGTCGTATAATTCAGTTTAGTTGGAAGAATTATGATATACTTAAGTATAGTGCTTGAAGCCTGTAACGAAACAGATCAGTTTAGTAAGTAGAGTTGCCTGTTTCTAATGTGTATACGGATTCAGATCAGTCTGATTAAAAATAGGAAAAAACGTGCCTTTGATGCTGTTGCTGTCATACATTATAAGATAGCGATAAGTATGTTTGGTGTTTATTTCTAAACTGTACATCTATCACTGACAATATTTCATGATAACTGTCACTAAACAATTTCCCCAGCAATAACATCGGCAGCAAGATAGCTAAGTGTCTGAGCTTTTAGTTGCCCGCAAAACAGCAGTATACAGTCTTAGAAGATGAGTGTTCTGCAGTTGGCTGTGAACAAATGTTAAGAATCTTTTTGACAACTGGGACTTTTAGTTTATCAGACACTTACTCTGCTTGTATGTTGTCCTGTTAAACAAGACACAGATGCATGGGAATACTTAAATGGGAGCAAAATAATAAAAACATTGCAATACGGTACTAAGCCCATGTTATGCTTTGCGCAAGTAATAGTGGCTGACCTTATCTAATATTCATGAACTCAAGGTAAATCACAACTGCATAAATTCTTTGCTAAAAAACATGTAATTTGGTTATTTATCTATTCCACATTTCTGACTAAATTCATCACTATTTTTTTCATTTAGAATGCTACAGAAGTGCCTTCACAGACCCTAAAAACTGTTTCGCCCTTGGAACTATGGCCCTATGGAACTGATTACGGGAGACCCAACGAATAGCAGATTATAAAAAGGATTCTGGACTTCCATTTTAGTCTCACAACCACTTCTAGTATTTTTTGACTTCTTTTACTCTTTCGTTTGGAAAAAAACAACAAAAACTGCAGCTTAACATTACCAATACAACTTTTAAACGGGAACTTGGTTTAAACCTTTGTTTAATATTCGATTCTTAATGAAAGTTCTTGAATAAATTTTTGAATCTAATGCTACTTTGTTTTATCTACTTAATCGTTGCAAGAAACTTGTGATAAGCGAGCCTCTCAGCACCTAGTTCATGTGTTCAAATGGTTGTGGACTGAATAGAAGCTTTCGCTTAACAGGCTTCCATGTCCAGTAGCGGGGGGTCACCAAAACCTCCAGGCAGGAACCTAGGTATGTTAACAATAAAAGAGGAAAGAGAAATTAGTAAGTCATAGTATGATACTATCCTTAAGAATAAATCCGCTTGCCTCGTAAAGGACTCCTGAGAAGTCGCTTGGGCTAGCTCGGCGGGCAGCGGATTCCAGCATTTGACAACTCCTAAGGAGTAGAAGTTGCGTCTACAGTCCGTTCTGCTATGTTGTGTCGCTGGTTTCTGGGACTAAGCTTAAGTAGGTGTTTTAGGGGATGTCCAGAATTGTTAAGGTTATTGCAAGCCATTACGTCACCTCTAAGACGTCAATACTCTAATGAGTAGAGGTTAAGTGATTGGAGGCGCTTTTCATAAGGTGATTTGGTGCATATCTTCGTCATTTTCTTGCGAGACTTACATACTCGGGTCCTCTTATAACTTATTCTAACCATCATGGGTTGTCACGGCAGGGGATGGATGGACACACGTTACACATCCTAACCGTACCTGCGTCTTATAGCTTCTAATTCAAATGATAAGCAAGCAATGCCCCTACCCGCACTAATGGAACACTAGTAACTCAAATGCACCCCGTATGGTACCTTACACTGGTTTACGCACTCGCTTAGCTCTTTAGTGAGAATATTAATATGGTCCTGCTGAAAATCCCATGAACCCCTTTACCTTCATCAAAACAGATAAGTCTGTGTTTGCCGCATATAGCAATTTTATTATTCAAAAGTAAGATATAACAGTTAGAATTGGAGTAAAATGGCAGTATACAGCAGATGCACGTGGTACATGTCTTCATCGATTAACTGAAATAGAGAATATGGATATTAGCTTAACAGGTTTATTTAGAAAGACTAGTGTCTAATTTGAACTTACTGCGTGAGAAAGTTATACTGGAACTACGAATGTTGTAGAAATAGAGTTTCTCGGAGCGTACGAAGCACTCAGACTGTAAGACAGTTGTCCAAAAATAATTCGAATATGAAGGTGAAAATTTGCAGGTACTTTTCATCGTAAGGGTGAACATATTAGGTACCAGCTGACATCATACCGTAAGAAAACACAAATTTGCGAGTAGTGAAATATGATCTATAAAAAAGTGAGCTTAATATTAGTTAATTACCTTTTTACTCCCTGATGATGACACTTCGGCTTCCTTTTATTGCCAAAACAGCAAACATACACTACACACTGGTAGCAAATTTCCGGCTTTTCAATGTTAAGCTTGCTTTAACACACTGCATAATGAGTACAACCCCTCTATTACTGCTATATGGCATATTTTTCATAACAAACCCTCTGCAATAGATTGGTAGCATCTGTTACTTCATCTATAGTTGTCAGAAGTCTGAGTCCTTTCGAAATCAATACCGATATACCCTACTCCTTGGCACTCTGTATTAGTTTGACTCGTTGGTGGGATAGTGTTGTCCATAATACTGAAGAAAATTAAAAAACGCAGACCGTTTCCTTTCGTTTTGCCGATAACATCATAAAGGACAGTTAGGAACGAACATGCGAACAGTTAGAGTCACAGACGGCAGCAACAATTATTATAGCTAAATGAAAACGAACTTCGGCTTTAGATTTCTAGGAAACAATGTAAAACATAACCGATTGTCGTTTAAAAACGTAAGGTCTTGCGTTAGTACTAGCCAGCTCAGCTGAATAAATACAGTGACTTCAGTAGCAGCAGGTAAAACCCAGAAAACAAAGCGAAATCAGGAAAATTTTTGCTTCAACGTTTAGAGTATTACAGTAACTTTTGGATTTTAGCACACTGAAACATCAAATTCTGTAGCTCCACAAAATAAATAGCGGGAAAAACACAGAACGAAGAAAGCCAGTCGACATTTTATAACACAAGACTAGCCCGATTGCCTGAAGAAATACATTGACTTGAGTAGAAGCAGCAAAAACACAGAAAAACATCGCTGATTCGAAATAAACTTCACACCAACATATAGAACATTACACTAACTGCGGCATTTTAACACACTGAGACATTAAATTACACAGTTACACAAAAGAAATAGCTGAAAGAAGCACAGAACGAAGAAAGCCGACCGCCATTGCTTACGAAGATGGCGGATGTAATAATTCCCGCCTCATTCTGATTGGTTGCTAAGCTGAAGGGCACATTTACGAAATTGAGTTGCGTTTAATTGCAGCCAAACATTATTTTGAGATCCATAGTGCTTGTACCATCGGAGACTCTTTGATAAACACAGTGTCGAAGGTCAATTATCTTGGTGTTACCTTTTCCTCTGATCTCCCTTGATCTTCTCACGTTTTATTGTTATCAAAGAAGGTTTGCCGTCTGACTTATTACATAAAGAGATTGCATGTCCTTGGGATTACTCCTCACTCATTCTTACAATTTGTCAATTCTTTCATATTACCTATTATTCTTTACTGTTCTCCATTATTCTTTCCCGGGCTTTTGAGAAAAGACTTTGCTGTATTGCGGAGAGTGCTGAAGGCAGTAAGCAAGATGTGTGGTGAATCTTTCGAGGTCATAATTATTGTGGTTGTGGATAGACATCTAAAGTCATGCAAACTCCTGGCAGGTGTCATTTTATCAGATACTAGCCATCCCCTTCACTCTTATCTTTCTCCTTGTATATCTTCTGGTAGAACGAGACGTAATTACATTAAAATCCATGCACGCAAGGAAAAGTACAAATGCTCTATAATACCTTATCTAGCAAATATACTCTGTGACGAACAGGTTGTTAGAGTTAACCTAGTCAATAACTTGCATTCTTAACATGTCTCCATTTTGAAAGTTGTACAGTATTTCGGGTTCATTTTAAACCTTTTTTATAATTTATTTTGACTTTGTCACTGTTTTATTTCCTTAAGAAACAAGTTGAAGAACCCTGTGTTGAGGATTCTATATTGTACCAAAATATAATATTGAATAAAGCCATTAATAATAGTAATAATAATGGTAGTGCCAGTGGGAAATCACTTGGCTCTTACCAAATCACTCGGCAGTTGGATCACTTAATGTTGAACAGTTTCCCGATCATCTTCGAGATCCAGAACAACCGGTGCACATCAAACAATTGCATGCGATGGAGAGATGCGTGTGGTAGTGATCTCTCTTTTTTCTTGTAATTATTCTTTCCAATAAATTCCTGTCATAACATTCACATTTAGCTATAAAGTCAGCAAATCAAACACGATATGCTGATTCAGTGATAGGGCAATCCACATTAGGTATCAATCGCGAGTTGCGATTTTGACGCAAGCTGGTGGATAACGCAATCCTCGTCAAAGTAAAGTGGGCCATGACTATGCTGTATGACGATCGCCTGAAACCATCATGAGTAGCTCATCATACTGTTGATTGAGGATTAGCCAGTGGGAAATAGGTACTGTTGCTTTAGGTGATTCAAAATTACTAGAAATTTGTAGCGTTGACGAATTCGTGGTGCCTGATCATATCACTAATTGCGATCACCTACATAGTATCAATTTTAATAATACGCTCAAATGTTTTGTTCTGAACGCGGCTAACAATTACGTGTTAGTTTAGTTATTATGCTGGTGTAGTAAGTTAACTTAGCAAGGTTACTTCATTACCGTACCTATGTTAAACGTCTTTTTAGACACAAAGACGTATAACAATAACGACTATGATGGGTTTAGTGGAAAACTTCGATGGCGGTTCAAATAATTATTAAATTCAAATGAAATGGAGAAGATATAATACAACGCATATGCAGGCTAGGTTAACATGCAGGTTGATGAAGTATTTAACAATTAAAAACAATTACCTTGGCCAGTAAGACAAGTTTAAAGTTAAGACTACCTATGGAACTTCAGTTAAGAATATGACGAGTTATAAACTTTCCATAAGAATTTACTATAGTTCGCTTAATGATATTTACAAATATTTGACAGAGGCAATTGGAACTAAATGTCAAATGATTTTCTGAATCTAATATGCTTCGTCTTCACCGTGTTCGGGTTCTTACTACTCCGGTAGCTGAAACGAGGTTCGCCTAATTATGGTGACGGAATTAGACGAAAGATTATTACTTATGGCGTATTCGTCTGTTTTTTCGAACTGGAATCAGATCAGCGAGACACTAGAAAAGATATTGTGTTTTTAGCGGTCACAATCATAAGAGTACATGAGGCAGAATTTATCTTTGCTAACGATGAAGATTCCTTTCCTGAATATAACAGCTAAGCAATGAGAAAGTATAGAATTTGTCTTCCACTCGTAATGTTACGCATTTCGCATCATTAATTGTCGAAGCTTATTCCCCTTATTTCCTTGTTTAGTTATGAATTACACGGAATAATTCGCAGTTTCTTTCATACTTCTTTTAGGATTAACATAGGGCTTGAACATTTGTATTCCTGGCTTACCCATTTCGAGATTTGGTCTTGTCAGTCTCTAGTAACTTTCCAGATTTGTTCAGACTCAGATTCGCAAAGTAAAGAAAATAGGCCTACGGCCTATGTTGTTCATTTTCTAGTTCACAGGTAGCTGCGCTCCGTACCGTTCTCAGGATATCTCAGTCAAATTTGAAGCAGGAGCATGCAGCATGGGCGTAGTTCTCAAGTGCTCTATTTGAAAGAACAACGGCGTTTTTCCTCTGAGTATGTTTTATAGTATTGATATTTTAATTACGCATCAAGACTACTGTTTTTGCTTTAGTTGAATTTATTTCAGTCGAAGTAGTCTCCAAGAGTATCGCTTTTTTCTGGAGAAGTTTATCATCTGTATTTTGAGTACAGATACAAAAAGGCACTGGCATTTGCTTTCCTCGTTGAATATGTCATTTAGCATCGTTTGTGTTCAAAGGCGTCAGGCTATTTTTGTAACTACTGAAGTCGGATCTTTTTATTGTGACGTACAGACCTCTATTTCATTCGTGTTCAGTGTCTATCAACTATCAAGGCTTGAAAGATACTTGTTCTAGAGATCACTTTTCGCTGTTTTTCTTCCTGTGAGCTCACAAAACAGTTTTATGGCCCAAGTGAAATATCTTTGTGTCAGACATGCATGCTATTTCCCGGTCGATGATGGAATCTATGTGAATCTACGGATTTGATCTCGGACTCACATATCAGCGCAAACCAGACTATGGGGGGAGATCTGAGCTGCGTAGAGGATCTGACCAAGAGATAAAATAAGGTAAATGATTGGCTTACAGTCACAGCCAGAAAGGGAAAAGTAAGAAAACAGACTGAAACCTGTGTCTGACTCCAAATAAGAATCGGATTGCAGGGAGATTTCCGGAATTAGAATTACACAGCGTGTTAAGACAGACCCAGCTGACAGGTCGGTGATTTTTTATAATTAAAATAATCTTTCGAAGAGGAACTAAAAGCTAGATTTGAGCACGACCTCAACCACATCAAGTCTTTAATAAGCAAGCTACTCCCAGAAACAGTTTCAGGAGTCAGAATATGTAAGCTTCATAGAACATGACAATAGGTGGATTCTTAAAGTGCTCAGAAATCCGCCTTTTGCAGGTTAACGTTACTTCGGCTGAAAAAACAAACCTAATACTGGGAAACTCACACAAACTTATTTGATCCGGAATATACGTCCGTAAGCACCTCAGTCTGGTTGACTTTATTCCGAACCGATCGGCAGAAGTAGAAATAACTGGTGAAAAAACATAGAACTTAAGGGTTTTCAATTTGTAAAAGTTCGGAGCAAAACGACCGCCCAATTATTCTGGGTGGTAAAGGAAAGTTCTCCACAGAATTAAAGATGTGCTACACAAATGCTCACAGCCTACTAAATAAAATTGTGGAGCTCAAGATAATGGTAGTTATCGAAAAACGGATGTCACTGCTATCTCGGAAACATGGTTAACGTCAGAAGTGTTTGATAATTAAATTCAGTCGATCGGTTTTTGATCCAGCAGGTTTGATAGACTAAACGGTAGGGGTGGTGGGGTTATCCTGTACACGAAAAGTGCCTTAAACATACGAGCTGTTGAGACAGTGACACACGATTCATGGACATATGAAAGGGTGCGTTGCAGGCTGAAATGTAGACGACAAGATATTGAATTAGTTCTGTTATACCACAGTATACCGATCTTCATGATTGAGAACGAGCCAATCAGTCTGTGATATAGAGATTGTTCTCCTAAGCTCACCATTCGGACTCAAGCATACGATATTATACTGGATTAGCGATTCTGTCAAAATAACCTATAGCATGCTAACCTGAACTTTCACACTAGGGCTGTGTGGCTGGGATAAAATGGATAAAAATATAAAAATCTAAAGATGTCCAAAAAATTAAAGACACAGTTATTAATTTCCTTAACACTACTCTGTTGAAGCGCTTTCTGTTCTAATAACCAACCTTCCTTACTCTAATTTCTACTTTCCCTCCATCATCTGAATTTACTCCAACTTGATAAATATAATGAGTTCTTGTTATTCATCATTGAATCCTCTCATCTAGAGGCTCTAATCACATTCCATTTTAACAAAAAGGGCTAGTATGAGTTTAATCTACAAATTTATCCTACCTCTGTCTGTTCCACTACAAAATGTTAAGGATTGTTTAGCGCTCATATCCAAGTGCCTTACTCCTCCTTTGTTTCTCTTTTTTCAGCATCACACTCTCAGTGCACAGCCATGGAGCTTTTGACGCCTGGAACAAACTTGATGTACAAGCCTTCTCAAGGTCATAGTTCACACCAGGCACTCTGCAAGTCTACGTAATAACAACTATGAACTTGAATAGTTTTAACGCATTAATACTTAGCATGACCAGAATTCTAACACATTTATGCCAAGCATGGATCCAGTGTGTAACGTGGACGCGATGTCGCTTTGAAAAATATTTTAAAGACTGTACTCAGTGTAATACTAAGGCACAAAGCTAATCATTAACGCTCCAAAGCATCTGCACGGATATACTGATATTTACTTTTGTCGATTTGACCTATTTAATGACCCTACTGTGAGTAAACTAATGTTAAATTTCGTATATCATGACTGTAAAAATGATGTGTGCCTACCCTGACGGACTTCAACAAAGCATTTGATAAGGTGCCAACAAATAGACTGTTCTTGACGCTGGAAAATCCAGGCATTGTCGGATCTCTCTGAAAATGCCTTTAAGATTTCCTTAGGTTAGAAAGTTAGAGTAAATCTGAAGTGCTCCTACTGGAGACTGGTTCTTAGTGGAGTATTGCAAGGTTCCGTCCTAGGTCCTTTACTTTTTTTACTGTATGTAAATGGTCTTCCAAGTATATCTGAGTAGCCATTGTTACTATACGCTGATGACGTAAACATCTGTCGAGAAACAACAGGAGGCGTATATATATGCACACCGCAGGCAGACTTAAATATTGTGATTAAGTTGTCTAAAGAGTGGCTGATGTCTATCAACGCGGCAAATTGTGTCTACATGTACTTTGAAGATACAAAGATAAATAGGTACAGCATATAAATTCTTGTACCCGTGGTCCAGTCTCACAAGGATCTTGGGGTAACAGTGAGTCATGATCTTAAGACGACGGCGCACTGCCTCGAGGTTGGAGCTAAGGGGTTTAGAACCCTATTGGCTAAAAGACAAACACTCACCAAATTAGGTACTACCATGTTCACCACAGTATACAAAACCTTAGTGAGAATTAAGCTTGAGAACTTTAATCCTCTTCATTTTCTCTTTCTCTCAAAGTAAAGAACACGAACACTTTTTATTGAACCATGATGTGGATTTTTTCATTTACGTAGTTTTTTTTCCGAAGTGCGTTTAATGTGTTAACTTATATTTGCGAATTCCCAACCATTTTCAGAGAAGGATTCTGGTTCTAATGTCCAATCCCCTGAGTGCAAAGGGTATGAAATTTCTCCCATTTTGCTTTGAAGATGTTAGTTCTGACTCAAGCTGACACATTGCTCTTGGAAATGACATAGAAATCAACAACTAAAACTATGATTACTAATGCCTGGGAATGACATATGATCAGACTATATGAAGATAAATAAATAAAACAAAATAAACTTAGACGTCATAAGTACCTAACGTCCAAATTCACAGTTGGGTTATTTACTTTTTCTGAACAATCAGATAACCTATAACGTTTCGCTTCCACGACCTTTAGCGGCGGGAAGATGGGTAGAGGATGTACTACGTTTCTCGTCGTTTCATTAATGACGTTTAATGTAATATTTCTCGTAAGTCTCCGTAATCCATATTCATGTGACTAAGTACTGAACATATTTTCGATGTGCGTTCTTCTCCAGAACCGTAAGATTAGTTTCCTAGTATTATTGTGTTCATCTAGTTGATTGAAATATAACTAAAGATTTATTTTTCATTCTTTGGGCATGAATAAATATTCCAAGTTATGATATATCTTTCATCACATATTCGGAACACGTACGTTCAATAAATAACATACTCTGGGGAAGTTTCTACCGTTTTTAACCTCGGTCATCGTCTGTGTAGTGTAATTGATCAGTCAAACAAATGGTGAATTTACATAAACCTTTCTTATTTGTACGTATATAGGGGATTGTAGACGAATAGAGAGGTTGGTGCAAAGACCGGATGTAACTGTTCGATTGTCTGGACGCGAGAATCATATCCACTCACTCAACGGTAGTTTTATCTAGACGGAAATAATGTATGCTTTAGAATTTAGCAATTATTAAAAACATAGAGTATTTCTAGTTTTTAACATAAACTAGCCCAAGCATTCTGGTACCAATACTTGTTTTACGGGTATCGAGTTCTGATTAACATCTGAGGTTATAGTGTGTCGTGGCAAATTGTTAGACATATTTAAGAACTGTTTTTAATCGTATCCGTAATTTTAGCTGATTTGTGTTTGGTTCTAGTGTCAGTCACTGTACCACGTAGTTTGTCAAGCCGGAACCTCTAGTTCTGCTTCAGTCAGGGTTACTGGATGACATTACCCATCACATATAAGCTTAGTTTGAGGCCTACTACATAAATTTACACTTCCTAATACGTTTCACGACAAAGGAATAAAACAAGAATGAAAAATTGTCTCAGGTTTCATATGAAATTAATAACTTGCTTTTTCAAGATTCTGGGTAAAATTAATCATTATCAGAATAGAGATATCTGGAGATTTTAATTTCAACAGTTGAATTCATAAGCCAATCTAAGCTAAACCACCTGAAAGCACTGAATAGCTATGCAGTCCTAGTATGGGGTTCCTCAGCAGTTCTCATCCACGACTACATACTAAGACGAAACAGCCATCCAGTGCTTCCATATTTTCACTGGCGGTCTAGTTTAGATTGACTCATGAATCCAACCGTTAAAATCAATTAATTGATTCCCATTGATTGCCCATAAATTACATATAATGCCCACATTATTATAGCAGGAAATGAATAATTAACTAACGACTTGAGATCGGTTCACATTTCAACCTCATCAGTAGTTTCAATGGACTGAAAAAGTCATATTGTTACTCATTTTCTGTCATCTTGTTTTCTGTTTTTATAACATTATACTCTTGTGTAAAGTGTCTTGAAGGTCGTATTATACCCTGATAAAAAGGTTTATATATGAGATGATTTACGAATAAATATTACGGGAGATCTTTGCTCTTATTCTTTCAGATACTTTTGAAATAGCAAACTGCTTCCCAATGCATTCTTGAAATTTGAGGTTGATTACTCATTTTAACTTATCCAAGCTTACACTCAAATAGTATACCTTTTAAACAAACAGAGAACCTAGTCGGTGACATTTATGAGATATATATATACAGCCAGAGTTCCTGTTGAGTGTTGTGACTGATTTTTCGATCTTATCTGCTTTCGATTCCCTAGGGCCCGACCGTTGTTGCTATCCCCGACCGTTGTTGCTACCTTGACGTGGTGGTCGGGCTTGCCTATCGTGATGAAGCAACCGAGCTATACTGGCTGGAACAACCGTTCCTCAAGGTCCTACCATGTCAGACAGGTCGGTTGAAGAGCGGTAAGACTAAAAGCAACAAACCCAAGGTCCGAAGGCGAAGTCGTACTGCTGACTGTACAGAGGTGTGACAGCAGTAAGGTGTTTCCTTCAGACAACCAGCATGACAGCGATGCTGCCTTCCCACAAGGAGGGGTGGGTTTAGAAAAGGTCGACCCTAAAAATACACACCTCGCCTTATCCCACGGATATCCGTCTCCGGCGGTAAGGTCCCAATAAGTACGGAGCTAACACAAAAATTACCCATAACAAGGTCGTGTGTGACCGACCTCAAGCAGTTGTCCCTTGGGCACTGCGGTCACGCTCTCAGGTCACTAAGACCACCTTTAATCCAAATTCCTTTTCAGGTACCTCCAGAACAACCCTTCCACGGTGTGGGCAACCGGGAAGTGAAAACCGCCCTCATACCTCTAACAGCACTCAAGACCACTGTATTCATAATCAACCTTCCTCTTCAATTCCTATTATTCCTCCTACATCGACTTTCAACCTCAAATTTCCTCCCTCGGCTTCCACCTCAAGTGTCACCATAGCCAACGATTCTAGTACTCAAAACACTGTCCCAGGTCTACTGAAACCTCGCTCCAAACTACACATTGGAGCCTTCAACGTACGAACCCTATGTCAAATTGGTCAGCAGGCTTCCTTGGCTAAAACCCTAGAGTCTCTTACCATTGACGTTTGCTGTGTCTCCGAAACACGCATACAGGATTCCAGTGTGGTCATTCACCTGACCTCACCTCGGCAAAACGGAGAGCCAACGAGGTACACCCTTCGTGTATCTGGTGACCCGATGGCAAGTTCTCGTGGACTGGCAGGTGTAGGCATAGCACTAAGCATGAGGGCCGAACAAGCACTGCTAGAGTGGATCCCCGTCAACAGTCGTCTATGTGCTGTTCGGCTGAACGGCTACGTAAGAACTCGGAAGGATAGGGACACACGTCGTTGCCTTTTTGTCGTTTCTGCCTACGCTCCCACTGACTGCAGCTCAGATGATGTGAAAGATGAATTTTACAGAAAGCTGTCCGAACTTCTTCAGAAAGCTAAACGCTCAGACATAGTACTCGTAGCAGGTGATTTTAATGCTCAGATAGGCAGTTTAAACCAAACAGAAGGGCATTTAGGTGGATATTTTAGTATTCCGACACAGCGAACAGACAATGGTGAGCGTCTGCTGCAGCTATGTTCAGACAATCGTTTATTTTTAGCAAACACAAATTTTAAGCATAAGGAGAGACATCGTTTAACATGGCGACCCCCTACACCAAACCAACGATGGACTCAAATAGACCATATTGCCATCAGTCATCGTTGGAGAGGGTCGGTAGAAGATTGTCGCTCATTCTGGAGTACCTGCTTGGACTCCGACCATGCCCTAATACGGGCACGCATCTGCTTGCGCCTCACTGGACGCAAAAAAGCCATATTAAAAAGACCCGTTAGAACTGATTTGAGTAACGAGAAAACCAAAAGTAGGTTCCAGGAACAACTGAGGTCACACTTAGGTAGTTGTGAAGACGAGGCTGACCCAGATGTTGCTTGGAAGGGCATACAATCAGCTGTGGAAACAGCAGTGACATCTATTAGTGACTTAAACCACAGAGTTGCAAGGAACCAGTGGATTTCTTCAAGGTCTGTCACACTGATGGATTCTCGCAAACTCGTCCCATCAGGTCCTGAACATGATGAAGAGCGAAAACAAATCAGATCTAGGTTAAGAAAAAGTCTAAAGAACGACCGTGAGCAGTGGTGGGTAACGAAAGCAAAAGAGATGGAAAAGGCGGCGACTATAGGGAACACAAGACAGCTTTACAGACTAATAAAAGAAACTGGAATTAGTAAGTCAAGTGTAAGTGAGATTATTTCGGAAAAAGATGATACTCTCATCTGCTCCCAGTCCAGACGTTTAGAACGATGGGCGGAACATTTTAGAGAACAGTTCAGCTGGCCTTCAGCTACTCTACAACTACCCTCCATTCCCAGACAGTGTGAATGGAACATTGAAATAGGTCCCCCTACTCTTGCTGAAGTTCAAAAGGCTATAGTTAATCTGAAACGAGGAAGGGCAGCTGGTCCAGATGGATTGGCCCCAGAGGTCTTTAAGGATGGTGGTCCAATTTTAGCGATTAAGTTGACTAATATTTTAGCTAAGATCTGGGAATTAGACTTTATCCCATCTGACTGGTCGCAATCACTTATCGTCCCAATATATAAGAAAGGGTCAAAATCATCCTGTGACAACCACAGAGGGATTAGTTTAACAAACATAGTATCTAAAATACTGGCCTCGATAATTATCAAACGCCTAACTAAGACTCGTGAACTACAAACTCGAGAGAACCAAGCTGGCTTTAGACCTGGTCGTGGCTACATCGACCACATATTCACCATTCGTCAGGTTCTAGAACACAGGCATACCTATCGGCGTCCGACGATGGTGGTATTTCTTGACTTAAAAGCAGCATTTGACTCGGTAGACCGCGAGACTCTGTGGCAGTGTCTGTCATTGAAAGGCGTACCTCAGAAGTACATAAACCTTGTGAAGGCTCTTTACTCGAACACTACTAGTCGAGTCAGGGCTTATGGCGAACTGTCATCTACTTTTGCAACCTCAAGTGGTGTCTGTCAAGGCTGTCCACTTTCTCCATTTTTGTTTAACTTCATCATAGACCTATTGATGGAAATAACACTCTCGTCGACTGAATTCTCGGGTATTGATCTCCTTCCAGGAGGTCCACTTATCGACTTAGAATACGCAGATGACATAGTCCTGTTTGGTGAAGACGCTGAGAAAATGCAGAGTCTTCTGGTAGCACTAAGCAACAATGCCAGAATGTTTGGGATGCGCTTCTCTCCCTCTAAATGCAAGTTGTTGCTTCAGGACTGGTCTGCGTCAACACCTGAACTAAGGATAGGGAGTGAAGTAGTCGAACGCGTTGATAACTTCACTTATCTTGGAAGTCTGATCAGCCCTAATGGGTTGGTATCGGACGAAATCTCAGCACGGATTCGAAAAGCTCGCTTGGCTTTTGCCAACTTGCGTCACCTTTGGCGAAGGCGAGATATCCGTCTATCAATAAAAGGACGAGTATACTGCGCGGCAGTTCGTTCTGTTTTAATTTACGGCAGCGAAACATGGCCCTTAAGAGTAGAAGACATCCGTAAGCTACTAGTATTTGACCACAGATGCCTTAGAAATATTGCTGGCATCTGTTGGGATCACCGGGTAAGTAATAGTGAGGTTAGACGCAGGGTATTAGGGAATGATGGTAAATCAGTTGATGAGGTTATGAATCTTCATCGACTGAGATGGTTGGGCCACGTATTACGTATGCCTGAACACCGATTACCACGACGTGCAATGCTAGCGGGTGTTGGGGATGGTTGGAAGAAAGTTAGGGGCGGCCAAACCAAAACGTGGCATCAGTGCCTGAAGTCACTAACTTCTAGTCTGAGCCACGTTGGTAGATGCAGACTACTTGGTTGGGGTCCGCGTGACTTTCGTAACCAATGGTTGGAGACTCTTGGTGACATGGCTCAGAATCGATCACAGTGTCGTCGGTGTATACACTCCCTGTCTTCCCTTAAACTAAGAGACTAAAATCACTTCATTCTTTCTGTCTACGAACTAATTCTTTCTTCCTATACTATATCCTTATTGCAACCTTTGACCTAACCACTCCTATGAATCCGGTGTTCATCTTGCTGTGCTAATGAGGTATGGCAACCTGGACCGATGCACATATGTGCCTGGTCCTACGTTGTAGCTGACTGACTGACTGACTGACGATTCCCTAGGGAGACGAGTCATTGTTTGACTCAAAAGTCTACAAATTGACGATATAGAAGAGAAAACCGATTTGCAATGAGTTTGGCAGAAATTTATCCCCGTAGGCACTTAAGTAAATAAATAATCTCAAAATTTTATCCAAAAATATGTCCGTGCCTGTGATTAACTGTGGTAAACGTTTCTTAACATAGTGACGAAGAATCTTTAATATTATATTTATAATTTTAAGCTGAGTGTACAGGGTCTTAAAAATCATCCCATAAAATTTTGCTCCTTGTTTTTAATTCCCAAGTTCCTACAATACTCGAAATTTCACACTTAGTCATTTTGTTTGACTTAAAATATATACTTATTTTATTTGTGACTTCGGTGATATACGCTTGTACACGAAAAGAAAAGTCTACATTCGAAAAATGTTGTGTTATTTGTTGTATTTATGTTATAAAAGTACAGAGACCAAACAAGATAACAAAATGTCCTCCTTACTGACTAACTGAATCACTTATCCTTTCATGTAGCTAATGTTTAATCAATTAGACATCTGAACAAGGAAAATCAAATAAACGTTTCTCGCAAAAAAGTAACCGAACTCATTGCCCAGTAAGTTTGATAGGATAAGTAAATAAAAGAAGGGATTTCACAATGAAACCATAAAGTCATTGGCTGCTGAACTGAGTTGTTTATAAAAGTGTATTAGCTGGACATGTTTTTTCACCCCATTCTTCGACCACAAATTTTTTCGTTCAACTTTTTAATCAAATTGGTATGATCGTTTTTCTTGTCCTCTTTTTTTCTGTCCCACTTTAAGGTGATAACTTGAGCCAGTACATATTTGTGCCGTCTTTGGTTAAGATAAATTTTATTATAGAAATTAGAGGTCGGTGTTATGACCCTCCGTTCTGTTTTGAAATCAAAGTACTTAAGTTTAGCTTTTACAGTTCTTGTTGTTAATTCCCACATATGTTATTTTGAAGTGTTTTGACGGCTAACAAGCTAATAAATTATTCAAAACTTACGGTTATTTCAGTCATTTAGTGGACCAAACCTATTTATTATTAAACCGATCTATTTAGTCTGTCAAAATCAGTCATCGCTTAAGTTTTCTCGATTGCACATGGATTAATTATTTTCATATTTACCAATATATTCTCACTATTAATAGTTAATTGGTGCCGCAATACTATGTTTTGCCGTATATTGTTATGTGGATTCATTAATTCAAAGTGCAGTATCTCGTTCTGGACATGCCGATAAAATGCAGAACTTATTATATGCTCTTATCGGCCTAGGCTTGTTAACGATTGTTGTGGCTGTTTTTGGATGTTGTGGAGCATATCATGAATCTCGCTGCCTACTTGGAACATACTCTATTTGTTTAACTATTATGTTCGGAGTTGAAATAGCTACAGCAGCCCTGTGTTTAGTATTTAAAGTTGAAGTAAGTAAATTGTAACTACTTAACCTATACTAGACGGAAAGAAGGATTATTCAAGCTTTAGAAAATATTATAATGCGATTTAAAAATGAATCAGTTGATGAAAACTTTGACAAAAGTGATTCTTACCGTGATTGGATACAAAAAAGCGTACGTTTTCTTCATATTCACCATTGTTTAATAACCAAAAGAATTGAAATTTATTCTATATTTTGGTGTTATATGCTATCAAATTAAATTTTAATCTATGACGAAGGAAGCAAAAATGACGATACAATATAATTTTGATGTAAATCCCCTAATATTTAAATTCTCTGATGTTTTTTCAGTAGATATGGCCACTGAAATTTTGTCTAGAATATTATCTTTCGTCAACCTATTTTTTGTCAGCAATCTCATAGGATTAATTTAGGGCATATCAATTAATCAGAAGGTTGTGTTTTGAAACAGCTGTAAGATCAAGATTTACTAAAAACTGGAAAATGTGAAACAAACATTTTTCATGTTATTGAAAATTTTGTTCTGAGTTTGAAACACAGTTGAGTCGTGATATTATCAGTACGACTCAACAACCAAGTAACGGGTCGTGTAGTCGACTTTGGCCATATTCGCAAGTGTGGGGGTTGATGATACTTCTGGACTATGCGGTGCAAATAAGGTTGTGCAAGTTCCGGCCTTGTAACGCACCAGTTAAAAGTCGAGCAATTTAATCATTTTTGATGAAGTTTTCTGTGAGCTGGATAGTTTGGTCGTGGAGCTTCTACCTGAAGTTTGTGCTGATGATGTCGTTCAGACAAACGATGAAAGCTCCACGACCAAACCATCCAGTTCACAAAACAAACGTATCAAAATCATCCACCTGAGTTACAAATCTCCACCATCTCAAAATCGTATGAACGTAGTACGCTTCTCGTTGTTCGAAAATGGGACAATTTCGCCAAAAGGTAGACTTCCACTCTAGAACAACTGTGTTTTCTCCACGAATGTCTTCGTCAGCATGTTCTACCAACAAGTGTAAGATACAGACCTCCAACCAACTGCCCACCATGGCACAAGTCCATGAAGTCATTGACAAGTGGACTGAGCCATGTTGGTGGGTGTAGACTACCTGGTTGGGGACCGCGAGATGATAGCAACCAATGGTTAGAGATCTTGAATGACATGGCTCAAAATCGTTTGCAATGGCGCAGGTGCATCCACTCTTTGTGTTCTCCCAAATTCTAATCTGAATTCGTGTTCCTTTTTTCTTCACTGGATTATACTCTTTGAATAACATCTTCAAACCCTAATCTTTCCGATTAGTGCTTATACTCTTACAACCTCTACCACTATGGGATTTGAGTCGACAACTGCATCTCTGTGCTAATGTGGTGTGGCAACTCGAACTGATGTACGTAAGTACGAAGTTCTACGTTGTTACTGACTGAATGACTGACTGATCAACTGCCCATTGGGATGGAGAATAGCTGAGCAAAGTAGAAGAAAAATGGTACACTTAATGATAGCCGATGCACATTACAGGATCCGCAAATTCCAACATGTCATTAAATCTAACCACTAAACCAATACTATGCAACTGTTTATATGGCAGGGTAAATATTTCCTTGCCTGACGTTACAACTGTGTAACAAAACTGGTGACCTTCACTCGCTCACTAGCTAACACTAGTAGGGCTGTACAAGCCACTCAAAATATTTGTATTTCTTGGATCATAAAGAAAACTTTTTAAACTTTTGTTCTCATCACTCTAGTTAAATATTATACTAAAAGGTTTAAATGTGTGATGGAGACGCAGAATTCGGAATTAAATTTATGATAAAAGATTAAAGTTGAGCCAGGTCAGGCTCATTCCGTAACGAATACTGTCACATAACTGTTCGTTAGTCTGGTCACACGGGTTCGAATCCCATTGGAAGCGCCAGTTCCCTGAAGATTACAGGCACTCCTTATTAAGGAGTGCCAGCTGAAATGAAACTTTAGTGCAGGGTTTATTGCCGACTACCTGATAGAATTCAATCAGCGTTAAAAAATTCTCCGGACAAACATGACATTGTTCACTACTAAATGATCAATCACTTATAAAGGTGATTATAAAACTCAATTCATTCGTAATTTTATTAGAAAATAAGACAGTCGCAGTTGTTTTCATTGACATTTTTTCATTTTTTTCTGTTCTTTTGCTTCTACAGCTTCATTGTTGTGGTATCAACGGAATAAATGATTATCCAGGATTAACTGTCCCATTATCATGTTGTATTCCGAAGCATCGAAATTGTCCAGACAAATCTGCCTCGTACACTATAGTAGGTGATAAGTATAATTTCTCTCCTAAATGAATTGTGATTGCTTATCCGTTTTGTTAAAATGGTTGGTTTTCATCAAATAAAATTTTCACCGATATTCTATTGTGTCAATACCTTAGTTTGACCATAGAAAATGAAATGGTTGAGCGTGCTAATCACTTCACTCGTCTTGGGAAATCTAACAACTCAAACCATTACGTACCACTGCTTGGTTTACATTGTTTTTTTATGACTGATTTTCTAATTACAGTTTTAATATACCAACACTTGATGTTATTATTTCAATTCTAACAAATAATTCAGACAAATATGTAACCTATCTATCTCTTTCTGCTAAGAGTGTGAACAGTCAGTGGATAAGTCAACGGTTCCTCGCTTCCGACTATTCTAATTGGTTAGAACTATATAATAGGTAGTTACTTGTTTCTATTGTAATAATTATGATTGACGACAGTTCGTAATACTACTTCTTCGACTACAACACTCAGTCGATTGAAAGTAAATAACCAAGGCAGTTAGAAAACGAAAAAAACCCGAATTATTTACTTCTAGTTAACCGGTTACATTCAGGGGATTAGATAAAAAAAGCATGGGTCGTTGAAGCGGTTAGGACATATGGTACTCAACCCTAACCATCATTTACGTCCGATGTCCAATACTGGTTAATATGTCTGTATATGGGAAAAGAAAGCTCGATTTCACCATCACTTACCTACGTCTGTTATCTCTCGTGGAATATAGGTTGCCGATCATCACCGAAGCTTAACTGTACAGCGTAACTTTGGCCAATATGACTTAAAATATTTACTATGGTGCAGGTGCTTGCACTTTTTATCTTCTCGATATTGAATTCTAGCACTTATTCATACATAACCTTCCACTCTATCTTTCCGTATTATACTACCAATATTCAGTTTTTTTCATTGCCATTTTTATTAAGATTTTTTTTGACTCTGCTATTTATCTCATTGTGTTATTGTGGCACATAGACTTGGAGAGACATACACCTGTCTCAGGCTCTACGTTGATGATGACTAACTTTTTTATTCTACAGTGCATTCTTTGGGTTGACATCTTAAACCTACTAATAACGTCAGAAATGCCCTCGATAAGGTATTCTAAGCTTGTATCGGATAATATTAGCTTTATGCTACTACAAAACTCGATTGCGAAATAGTTTCAAAGTTCTTGATTAGTCTTAATCATTACAACATGTAGGGCAAATATGAATTGATTCAAGTTGGCACACTCGAATTATCAATAACAAAACGAAGTTAACGAAGCACAAACAGGAAAATTATTAATAGTGGTATTCGTATTAGTTAAGATAAGTTAAACACAGGACGCGTAGTGCGAAACCCTGAAGGAAATTGGGAAATGAAGACCGGTGAATCGGCATTATGTCACCAATCGCAGATGTAAAAACTCAAGTTTTATTCACAGTGTTGATGAAGTTGTCGTTATTCATCAGTTGAGGTAGTTAGAATATGTGTTAAGTATACCAAAATAACGTTTACATCAACGGGTGATGTTGGCTTGTGCGGGAGTGAGCTAGAAAAAGTTAGGGTCGGACTAAAGAAGATATTGAATCAGTCGATGGGTTCATAGACTGTTGGTTTGAGCTGAGTAGATAGCTACAAATTACGTGGTTAGGGCTCGCTTAATAAATGCGATCAATGGTTAAGGACTGTGTGATCTAGGCCACGATCAGTCACATTGATACGGATGCACTCTTTTTGTGAGTTTCGGTATTTCTTCAGACATAATTTTCTGCTTTCTTTTTTCGAATAATCTCAACTTCCAATCTTTCTCGACGTCATTTATGGTATATTATTTTGACGTATTTTGGTATTCGTCTTTTTTAATTATGTTAACGTAATATGGCGACTTGGACTGAAGTACATATGTGCTCGGGTGTACGTTGGTGGTGAATGAGTCACTACTATCAACATGTGACATGCTTCGAAGTCACCTGTTTCCTTAGTATGATTTGACGAGGGTGGCTATTAACAGTACCCTCAAATCGATAAGGTCCCCTAACAGATATCTTCCCAACAATGTGTTAAATATCTCATTATGAGAATTTTATTTCAGATTTCATCGACCAGACAAGGATGGAAGGATCAAAAACCATGGGTGACTGACTTAGCCATGCTGGTTGTGTAAGGGTTAGTGATTCTACCACTCTCCTAGCTACCATGACAGAAATAAATGCAGTGGGGTTTAAACCGGAAGGCCACTGGCTGAAAAGCTGGTTTTCTAAACACTAACCTACTAGTGGAGGAATCGGTCACTCAGCCATAAACATCGTAGAGCCTGGCATATGTGCATCGGCCCACGCTGGTACGTCACATCAGCTCAGCTAAGTGAAACTATCAAGGTGAATGCCGAACTAGTGGTAGGACTAGTAATAGTAGTAAAACATGCGAAGGGAATTCTTTTCGAGAAGGTTGAATAAATCTTCAGAATAAGAGGTGTATAATAAATTTGAAAATCAGCATATATTGGAGGATAAAAAGTAAATGATTCTGAGTTATTGCACTGTTATGAGCTGTGTCGCCCAATATTTCCAACCACTGGTCATAGTTATCGCTCTGGCCCCAACCAGATAGCCTACTTCTTCCTGCTTTTGTGCTTAATTTCATCCATCCCCCATTCTTTTATTCCGTTTATCTTCCCAAGGCTACATTCATCGTGTTTAGCTTTCTACTTCAGTTAGTATTACTTGTCTACCCCTATTTTCCATCTCTATTATTCCATTACTTTCTATACTGATGTGATGAGCTATGGGGTCTTGACGTGACTCATATTCATGTTAGATGCTATGTTATCTGTTACTGACTGAGGGTTACAGGTTCTGTTTCAGCTATTATACGTGGTAACCACATTAACAAATGCTTCAAACACAACCAAGGATATATCTTAATCAATAACTTATATACCTTGCTCCATGGTTGATAAACTAGTATGCACACATTTGTTATATATCTGTCAGAAACTATATATCGATGTATACGTATAAGCCATTTATCAGTTTATAACTTGCCTTACACTTTTTTTACTTAACGCAAAGGATTCATATATAGTGAATTATTCACTAAATGACCTTGTGCATTTCTCTACCTTTTTTGACATTTTCGGGCAATATAATTTGTAAATTGATTATGGTGATGATGGTGGTAGTAGAAGGTAGAGATTTATGTTTTCTCCTCCTGTTTCTTCTTCCTTCACCTTTCTTTATCAGACAAGAGATTAAAAGTAACCTGTCTTACTTTTTCATAGGTCAATTATGTGCATTTTTCCAGAGTTCTCCTATTTCTTTATGTCTTACAGAATTTTTTTCCATGCCAAATATGTGGGTGTTTATAGCTATTTCATCTCTTGGGTCTCATTTTGACTAACAGTGATTTCCTCTTGTACATATATCTGACATGAAACTCACTTTTAGGATGGATTATTCACTGTTTTTCAAAATTTATCTTTTCTTCAGAGTTTGTTAGAAATTGGATTGTGTACCGAATAAGAAATGGACTGTTCAACAGTTATTCCCAATGCTACCTTTGTTGTAACTCACAAAGTATAAATTTATTTACTTGACTTCAAATCACACCATGTGAAGGGTTAAGCGTGGTACAAATGTGTAATCCAATGGTTTAAATTCGAATACTATAACCACTAAGCCTCCAGGACTACTTTAAGACCATATGGCATGACATCAATAGGTTGATTAGGTCAGAAGTCTACAAGACTGTACATAGAATTTTTCGGCAGGACTGTTCTTTACCACTTTAAGCGACTCGAAAATTAACATTCGAACTTAGCCCAGTCATTAAGCATTCATAACTCAAGTAGTATAAATAAATAATTTATTGTAGTATACTAAAAACGTTAAGATGAGAGGACACATTGTAGTCAAATGGACAGTTAGCTCTTTGATTTCAAAGCTCAAGAAACTTTATGTTAAGTTTGTGAATCATGTTAAAATATAATATGTACTTTAGTTTCATTATCTTTTTTTTTTATAAAAAATTGGTTACTTTCTAACAATCAGTTTGTAATAAACGAAGACTTAAGCGGGAACAACCGGTTGTATTTAAATACAAGATTACAGAATCCCTTGGTAAAATATGAGGCTCATACACTAAATACTTCATTTAGGAATTTCCATCATTTGTCCTTCACATTCTCCAAGATCCTTCTATTCAACAATTTCTTTCTATTTTACCTTTTGTTCTTTTTAACTCAATCTTCTTAGCCTTCTGCTACCGGGTTTTCCACTCCTGGTTGGTGTTACATACTACTTATTTCGATAGACATAAGTAGCATACACCACAAGTTTATTTTTGGTATGCTTATCTATGTTAAGTGTTTTTATAATCAAATATTGAAAGGTTTTACCTAGTTATTGATAAAGTAGATACAAATTATTTGTTACGGTGTTTTAAATTCGAAAAATTTCAAGAAATACTATATTAAATATAATTGGTTGATCAGTGTTGTACTGTTTAATCAATCCTTTCAGATTACAATCTGTACGATGATCAAAATCTATGACTAAAGATATGAAATTACACGATCTGTTGGGAATGTTTGTTAAGGTTGAAATATTCCCAGTAATTTTGTGTTTTACCAACTCGTTATTCTTACTTATCATTTGTATGTGTAACGATTGTTTTAGAATATTTACATAACTTATAGCTTAACATCATGGACTGACTTCAGTTAGACAGTCACTGAAAACCCGAATGCACTGGACAGGTTTTCCTTTCTAGTAGTATGTCACTGGATGCCAACTTAATAGTCCAAAAGTGTCCTAAAGATCTTAAAATCGACCCTGTTAGCGGAGGTGTACGTAGATATGTATTGTTAATGAGTTCAGTGCTTCCTGTTTTTCCAGTAATTGTCTGACCATAGTTGGTCTAAAATGTGAAACTTCAAATTCAACAATCTCCAGAACATCCTATAAAGAAATTCATGTAAATATTACCAGTAATTATTTAATTGCGTATGTTTTTTAGGGGTGTAAACAAGTAATTAATGATTTGGTGAAAGAAAAATTTCTCATGGCAATAATTCTTATTATGAGTGTTCCAGTATCAAAGGTTAGTATTAGTTTGTTTGAACTGCTATTTTAATTATCATTTTACGTATGTATATTGTTAATGTTAAATAATTGCTACTGCTACTACTACTCACTTAAGATGACGATCTGGATGAAGTAGTGATTTTGGAAGGTACGGATGGACGATTAATTATGCGAAGCCATGTTCTGCAGTGCATTGGCTCATGTTGGAGTGCTTAACAAAGGAAAGTTAAATAAATATCAAGTAGGATTTAAATGAAGTGAAATGGGAGGAAAGCAAATATATTATTTCCCGAAAATTCGACAAAGGAATTTTTAACGGTTACCATTTTGAATCACTCGCCTACCGTCAAGCCAGGCTCTACAAAACATATCTTAGATGAGTGATTCCCAAGGATACTCTAAAAATGTATAAATACTGACTTTCTCACTTATGGATCACGAGATGACCCTTTGACTTCCCAATGTTTTCTCACTTGTTTAGGTGTCGAGCCGAAAGTTGATGGGAGACCAGTACAGATTAATTTGAGAGTTTTAGAATATATCTTTTCGTCGAGTTTGCTTGTGTATCCATCTTTCTATTTTCTTAGCTATAACCAGGTTATAAAAGTGACGACGGTTTTTACGCCAACAGAGGAATGACTTGTTCACGTTTTAGAAGAACACTTGTATATCCGCGCCACTGAGCTACTTGGCTTACAGTTTTTTAATCATTAATTCCTAATATATCAACTTCATCCATGAAATCTCCACTTCAACAGTGAGTAACTTCGTGTATCACGAATATGTCTAGTGCTAGGAAGACCTATTAGTCCCTTTTATAAATTTTAATAGAGCAATCAAAAGACGGAGTTGATCTGAAAAGTTTAATATATTCGCGTTGTACATTTCGAACAAACTTTTTATAAATATTTGTTAATTCCTTTTTACATGAAAGTTAATAAAATTCAAATAAACAAAGGGGTCATTTTAAACAAAAGGAATGAAAAAGTTCATATTAAAAGAACAGAAATTCGTCACACTATCCTAGGCTATAAAATGGCCTAGGCTAGATGTCAAGGTTACAACAAATTATTTCTGTACACAAAAAGGAAGTTTGAATTTTTCAATAGCCAAGGCTTCCACAAATCTAAGAATTTGTTCTTGTCAGTTGATGTTGATGTTTATCCTATACTCCATTTCAACTATATGTTTTACTATTGATTAACATGGTTTTCGACTTCCTATGTTTATCGAAACAGTTGAAACTAACTGGTTTTGAAGCCATATATGTACATGTTCTATAAACATCCAATCGGAGGTTATGGAAAATGTGTCTAGACTACCTCATAATAAGTGTCAAATGCACTGAATTCATGTTTATTCTGATTTATGAATAATAGACACCTTTATGTTTGCTCCTAGCCTTACTTCACTATTGAAGTTTTAAATTTTAACCATATTCCTTCTAATTTAATAATCCCTGTCTGAAACGTCTTATCAGTTACACTCGAAATAACTGAATAGCGACTAATGTTATGCTTATCCAGTAGTAGCCACACTGCAACTTGATTGATAGTATCTAATCAATACTAAGGGTTTAGATAAACATGATGCTGGTTACTACTCAGTGATCAGCCCATATAAAAATCGACCTGAAGGAGGTCAGTCGCTCACTGATAATATCTCTGACTGTCATAAAGAATGAGGCTAATGATAAGCGCTAACTAATTAACACAAAATTTAAGTTTAACGGGACATTCTTCACAATTGTTTCCAGTTATAATCCATGGATAAACATTAAATTAGCCAATCAATGAGTCACAAGGGACGTAGAATCTGGCATCAATATCCATATCATCACAGGAATCTGAAATTATTAAGATGAATCCTAAAGTAGTAAAAACAGCAACTGTATCAGTGATAGTTGAATACATTATGCATAGACAATATAATTTAAGAAGAAAGAATTAATTCGTGGGCTAGGAAAAGATCTTTTAAAACTCGAGATTTAAGAAAAGAAAATAAGTGAGTTCATCTGTTCAAATTTAACCAATTCTTAGCCATATCAACTAACGTCTCCAACCGTTAATTACTAGATTCTACATTCATCTACACGGCTTTTCCGCAATAGTCAATAACTTGATGGATTAATGTCAAGTTTTAGTTTGCCTGCTCATGAATTTCCTCCAGCTAACAACGGTCATTGAGGTAGCCAGTGATTGGACATACGTAATACGTATATTTTGTTAATCATAATGATCATATTTTTCTAATATCCCAACTGTAATAGCAAAATTTATTTATCATTATAATAAGTGATTGAATTAATCCAAGTGGATCCATATATTAAGTGTTTGTATGAAATTAGTAAACGAGATACACACCCATTAAGACATTAAACAAGAAAGATTGATTTAGTGAAGAGTTCTGCTTTTCGGTGAATTCGTTTTCAAGGATGTACAATCACAAATATATATATACTTCTTTTTTCAGGATGATAGTAAACCTCTGTTAGACATAATGACAGTGAGGTAGAATAAATAAAGGTATTAAAATTATTTTTCTAAACAGGTAAACTAATAATCGTTTCTATAATCGTCCTGATTACATTTAATCTTAATTTCAACATTTTATCTTATTATACTGAACCATCCTTTCCCAATAATAATTTCCTTATCTATCTTTTGATGAATATTTAAACCATTAACATTAACCATTAACGATTATTAGTTTGCTGGGCACCCGGGCAGTATCACAGCCCTCACACAAATCAAATGAGATTTGTATAGCGTATATGTATCTGGTGCACCCCTTGTACCAGTATTTATCTGTTCAAATAAATAAATAGTTTGCTTAGAATGCTTGTGAATTAAGACAATATCGAGGCAATAGGCACAGTATACACATATGCCAATAAGACTGATCAATTACCGTTCTAAATAACAATGGCAATATATAAGCACATACCACCTTGAAAAAAAGAAGTATATATATTTACTGTTGTACAGCTTTGAAAATGAATTCGTCGAGAAGTGAGCTCTTCACTCAATCAATTTTATTTAACTTATGAAATTAATCAATAGTTAAAATCCGACCCAAAATGGTTATTTATTCATTAAAGTAACTGTTATGTTGAGATATAGAGAAAAGATTGACAGTTTGGTTTGTGCTGTGAATCGAATCTATGTATATGTGTATTCATATTTAATGTCGCCATTTATATTTCTGTGACATATGAATTACTGTACTTCATTTTTTCATCATTAAGGTTTACTTTACTTAACACCTTGTGTTTTCTGTGTTCATCAATTGAACATCAAGAGTATTTTTTTCTCAATCCCATACAAATTTGGTCTGTTTCAGACCAAGTTACTAATTTTTTTTAATAATAATATTCATTTTGGCGATAAAATCCTCTGTAGGCTTCAACAAATTATGCAGGGTACTCAAACCATGATCCGCACAAGTGGATTGGAAAGAAAAAAAGGTATAAATGAACAATATCAATGTACAATAGGGAATACAATTCAGATAACAATACAACCACAAATTCATTCCTTTAATTAAGGGAGTTTCTTTCAATTTTATGAAGAGTTAGGTAAAAAATTACATCTGGATTTCCGCTGGCCTCAATCCTGAAATATATACGATAACGTCTCAAGCCATCGAATTAAGCAATGTTTAAAATCTCAAGTGAAAAATGGTGATGGTCTTAATCAGTAAAATTCGTTCAGCTCATTAAAAACTAGATAAGCATGTTATTGATCACTATTCAGTGTTTAATTAAAATGTTAATATCTCAGTCCTACAGAAAGTCAGTCACGTCTCGTGATAACGTTTCAAACTCCGAAGCTTGGTGATGTGGGTTTTTAGTCCTGAAAGGAGTTTCCTCAATATTATAAATAAGCCTTGTTTATGATTATCAAGTAGAACGAAGTCTTTAGTTGTGATTCACTGACGCATGCAAATTTTATACAATTGCCTTTCATATTATGGTACCATATCATTAACTAACTACCTTTCTACACTCGATCCCAATCTCAGTAAATAATGCCTGATTTGAAAAGCCCGTATGATAGTCGCGGACTATGTACTTTAGTCATCTAATTCAATGTTTCAAGATGGTATTATATACAAAAAAATGAATACTTATAAAATCACAATCAGACGGGTACAAAATCCCATTCATCCATACGAAAAGCAAAAACATCTTACTATGAAACAAATACTTATTTTTTCAGAAGGGGCTTGTGGAGGTTTTAGAAATTTCACAGATTGAAATCATGAGTCAATCAAAGCTAGACCGCCATGGAAAACCTGGAAGCACTGGACAGCCGTTTCGTCCTAGTACGAGACTCCTCAGCAGTGCGCATCCACGATCCCGCACCTCGCGAGATTCGAACCCAGGACCTATCACTGCTCATGATTTCAATCTGTGAAATACTTATTTCACAAGAGATAGTCAGCTTCATTCAGTAGTGATGAAAAAATAACAACTAAACTTTACTGACTAATAATTACATTTAGATGATGGTGATAACGGTCCAATGGTTAACCACATTCCATTTAAGTGTTACACAAAAATCTAAGTTCAATACCAATTATATAAACTTATGCGTATGGTAAATGAATGATATAAAAACTGAACTTTCTTAATGAAAATAAAAACTGAAAATATACATTTGACTATTTATTCAAATGGATCATATGATCAAATGATTATGTAGCAATAGTTGTTATAATTATTATCATTACAATCTCAACTAGTGGGTTGTAGATTTGCACTACACTCTATTCAACTTCAATTTGGATCTGTCTTATTTATAATAATTATAATATTCTTAGGAATAAAATCAATGATAGATGTTGTAGGGAACAGAACACGAGTGGGGACAATCGAATGTATTTAACACAAAATTACAGGACTTGTTAATAAAATCTAACAATCGAATAGTAAATACGCAATTTGCAAAATATCCACTAATTGTCTCTTAATGACTCAGATTTCATTGTTCTTGCATTTTCATACAAATTACATTCTGTTTCGATTCCTTACTGTTCGATTCTCTTGACCCTTTGCTGCTAGACATTCTGTTCCTGACTAACGTCATATACTATTAATGTCAATATAAGTAGCATACACCACAATGCTATTAAAATTGACCTCATTTATCTTATTCATGTTTGTATAAACAAGTCTATTTTTAGAATAATAATACGAAATCGCATTGATAAAAATTAATACCAGGGTTTCAGGATACTTTTTTTATTTTCCAATTATTGATTGTTCAATTAAAAGGACTTTTCCTGCTCATTCTATCTCACTCACTCACTCACTCACACACACACACACACTCTCTCTCTCGCTTCCTTTCCCTTAGTTCTTATTTGTTTATTTTTATGGTAATGTAAATATGTACACGCGAAGAGTAGAGAAAGAAAAGAAAATGACCTTGTTAATTTGTCAAGTTTATCTAACCCCTCATATATACAAAAAGATATACACCATACAACAATATGGGTTATGTAGAAACTAAATTTATTCATGTTATCGAGATCATGAACCGATCAATGTTAAACTACTATTAAAAACCTAGGATCACTGAATAAATATGAGAAAATAAAAAATATAGTTGTACTCCATGCTTTTTTTGTGCATGACGCTGGGGTTGTTTTTATTTTTCAAACTATCTGATTTGATAATTATGGATAATTCATCAACCAGAAATTTCCCCTCAACTTTTACTAAGTGATTCTGTAATTTTTGCATCCCATTTCTTTCGGTTGTCCCCAATGGTGTTCTTGTTCATTTTAGTACTACTTCTTGTACTTCTCGATCTTTGAATTACTGACAAAATGACTGCTGTTGAACTGAATTTATAGAAACTGTCTTTATACGCGATTCTGGCAGAATATTCTGAGTTGAGAAAGACCTTAAATAACGAAACAACTGAATTGAATGACCATTTATTCCATTCAGAGTGTGCTTTGAACGCTTGAAATAAAGATAAATAATTTCATTGTCGAAAATTCGAAATATTTTAAAGATTCAATTAATTAATTGGTAATTTCATAAAATTAAGTAGCTATGACCTCGGTTCGCGTATTTATTGGGCAGACTGAGTAGAACCATAAGGAATGTGTCAAAGACTTTTAGGTATATTATTGACTCAGTAGTTAAACTGTACGATTATTAACATTCGAACGACTAACTTTGATGCAGTTTGAACAACTAGCTAACATCATGAACTTTGACATACATAGAATTATAACTTAAAGTTTAGTAATCGGATGTGATTATTGAGTTGCACTGAAAATTATTCGTTTGAGTTGAATACTTTCACGTTATTACCACTACCTGTTATGTAGGGTCGTCTTTTCACCTATATCAAATTTATTATTTTTCTTATTGTATAAGAACCATTCATTTCATGATACTAAGTCGCAATTACCAAGGATGTTAATGAATGAACACTAAAATTGATAAATAGTAATGCTTTTTTTGTGAACAAACCCAATTATCGTTTAATTTGCCAACTTGTTTACGAGTTGCAAATTCATGTCTATGATCTAGTGAATACTATCCAGTTGCTGAACCCAACGTAGGATCCAAACCTGCCATTTAGTGGCTTGATGTTGAACACGTAAATTCCCTAGTCACTGCCTCACTTTCGTCTAATACTTTCATAAAATATAAATAATTCAAATGAAAAATGTGTTATACATGAAATATCATTATACCAACTCCCTTGATATCACATAGTGTCTAATGAAAGCCCAATTAATGAAATCTAAACTGACATTCAAATTAAGAGATACCTTCATTATAGACTACTAATAGGTTTATTTCCATATATTTAAATTAGTCTTCAAAATATCAAATTATCAAATTGTGGGTATCTGTAACACAAAGAAAGTTTGTATGTTCAAATAGATCCACTTTACTCCTAGAATGAGAAATCATATTTTTGATTGCACAAGTCATCATTGTCTTTATAATGTCAAAAAGCAACTTCCACTTCTAAAATGTTCATGTATATCATCAATTTACCTGGATTTACAATCCATTATATGAAAATCAACTGTTTATTGCCCCACCAAGTTCGTTGATCGACTATTGCTTATCTATTAATTGAACTCGGTGACGTATGATTTCTTGTTTCTGCTTTATTTATACGCTTATAACAAATTAGTCGTTTCTAGTTAAACGCATTACTTACATATAGTACTTATCTGTGTTATACTTTATCTACATATAGTTCTGCGTCATTTATTTTTCATGAAAGTGTTATAATTCATTATCTTTTAACTCTTAACATTATCATCATATAACCCTTATCTTCTGCCAACTAACTAACTACCTTACTGGTGGAAAATAATTACTCTGCTGAACGAACAAAAATGTTTAATTATTTTTCTGCTGCCGACTTCTGACTGTTTTTAAGTAAAAAAAAAAAAATATATTTACTAGGTGAAAAATGATCACTTGTGTTTTCATTGGTCTTGATTACGTATATATATATATGATAAATGAGAGTAACGAAGCAAGTATAACCTAGCTAGTCAAATAACAAATTACGGTATTAAAATGATGAATTAATCGCAGTTTCTATATATAAAATGTTTAAATCGATAATATCTTTTGTACGCTCATACTTAATTATGCATTGACATTTTTTATTATAAGTTAGGTAGTTTTTGCAAAGATTTCGACATCAGTTACTACTGATGATGATTAGAAAAGTACTGACCAGTTGGTTTATCCTATCTATTCGAGATGGTCTCGAGTTCTATTAGTCTGTTTCAACCAATATAAATCACTGGATTTGTTACGATATGTAATCCTGACTACCAAGTCAAGTGTACACTTGCAGTCGAGGTGTTATTTTAATACTACTCGTTAGTTCATATTATTTACAATCTCAAAACGGACGATCAAATTCCGAATTGTTTCATGTTTTACTTAAATTACTCTTATATGAATTCAGCTGAAATCGAATTCAAATGAAGTTTTTACGATTGGTTTGTAAGTACATATTGGCGTAAACCTGATTACGAAATGTCAAATGTTCATTGTGTTTATGCTGGAATTACATTTAAAAAGGTAATCCAGTAACTTTATACTCCCATTATTATTAGATAGAACTAAATAATAAACTCCAATAATGATAAGAAGGTTCTCTATATTATTATTATTATTATTATTATTTTATTATAGCAATTAGTAATAGGATTTAAGACATTTGATTCACTTCAGTATTCGTTATCTGGATACATCTGCATCCCACTGCGTATATATTAATCTTTTTTAGATATTATTGAAAACACTCTTACGATATTATTCTCAGATGTAGTTTTATCATGAACATAACATTACTACTCTCTAACCATTGGTTGCTATCATCTCACGGTCCCCAATCAGGTAGTCTACACCTACCAACATGGCTCAGTCTACTTGTCAATGACTTCATGGATGTGTGCCATGTTTTGGTCTGGCCACCCCTAGCTTTCTTCTAACCTACTCCTATACCATTGAACATCGCTCGTCGAGGCAGTCGGCCGTTGGGCATACGTAACACATGTCCCAGCCATCTCAACTGATGAAGTTTCACTACTTCATCAATTGATTTGCCATCCCTACCTAGTACCCGTCTCCTAACAACTGTGTTACTTACTCCATGGTCCTACGATATACGAGCAATGTTTCGATGACACCTATGATCGAACACTAGTAACCTATGAATATCCTCTACTCTCACCGGCCATGTTTCACTGTCATAAATTAGGACGAAATGAACTGCTGCACCGCAAGCACGTCCTTTGGTTGATAGACGGATATCTCGCCTACTCCATAAATGACGCAAGTTGGTAAAAGCTAGTCGAGCCTTCTGTATCCGTGCTGAGATTTCGTCACACACCAGACCACAAGGGCTGATGAGACTTCCAAGATAAGTGAAGCGGTCGACACACTCAACAACTTCACTCCCTATCACTAGTTCGGGTGTCGATGTAACCCAATCCTGAAGCAAAATTTTGCATTTCGAGGGAGAGAATCACATCCCGAACATGCTTGCATTGTTGCTTAGAGTGGTCAGAAGACTCTGCATTTTGTCAGCGTCTTCACCAAATAAAACTATGTCATCTGCATATTCTAAGTCAACAAGTGAACCTCCTGGTAGAAGTTCAACCCCTGGAAATTTAGATGAGGAAAGTGTTATCTCTAAAAGTACGTCGACCACAAAGTTGAACAAGAATGGGGAGAGTGGACAGCCCTGACGAACACCACTTGAGGTAATCAATTCTGATGACAGTTCGCCATAAGCTCCCACTCTACCAGTTGTGTTCGAGTAGAGGTGTCCCATACTAGGACAAAACGGACGTCCAGTGTTTCCAGGTTTTCCGTAGTGGTCTAGCTTCAATTGACTCATGATTTCAACTATTGATATTACTAAAATCTCTACAAAACCCCTTTTGATAAAAACTACGTTAATTTTAAGAATCAAAATATTCTAGAATAAAAATAGTGAATACATTTATTCTAATACAATCCGTTTTTTAGCCATTATCTTGAATTTTTGCTACGGTAACTACGCAAATCTAAATCAGATAATCACTGCTACATCTTTATTTGGCTCTCCGTATCATTCTTCTGTTCTAATTGAACTTTTCTAGCAAGTGAATAAAATACTCACTTATCAATTAATTAATTACTAATTTTATACTTTATGCATTAGTAAACAGAAAAGGTGACATAGCAGGTTAATTTCTCATTGGCATTATTAGACAATAGTTGATATATAGATCTGTCTATTCACTACATATTTATTGATAGTATCAATATGTGTATTCCAATGATTAGTTTGTTGTTTTCAATAGACTAAACTTTGTGTTGTTTCCATGTGAATTTTGTACTGTTATTATTATTATTATTGTTATTATTAATCTATTTTTATATCTATACAAGTGAATATACAATACATCATTACATAGTTTGTACTTCTCTGTTAGAATTTAAATCATCTTAACTCCTCGTTAATCAGATTTGTAATATTTATTATTTATAACATTTATATTTGAATTTTCTACATTGTGGTTCCCGAGTTCAACCGGTTCATATCACTTGTACTGTTACACATACACACATACATTGTATGTCTTAAGGCTTAGAGAATACATAAATTTGGTTTAATTATTTAAACTATTCTTAGTTCATGTTAACACTATTACATGGATGTATAAAATTAAGTAGATAAAGTACTTCTTAGTTTATGAGGTTCGTGAAAATGGTTGAATTTTCTATTTTTACATATCACAGACTGATTATATTTACACAACGATTTAGATCCTGAAATCATTGAATAGGTCCTTAATTTATTTTCCGTTGGAGTCATAGATACAGACTACAAAAGTGTTTCATACTGTTCAATATTTCTTGGCTTTTGATAGCTTTCTGACTATAGTTAATGCACGATGTAAATTGCAATATATAGAATACTTGTTAGGAAAAAGATGAATGTAATTTTATTCGCGGTTGATTTGTATTGTTCAATACTGTGTTTTATCGATTGCCGTATCAGTTCACTTTGTCAAATCAATTTCGTATGGATTGTAATTTTTTTCCCATTTTCTTCTGAACCACTAACCTTTTTTGGTACATTTTAAAATAAATATTTTATAACTCATGTACTCTCCATGATCCACGTTTGTGGTCACTGAGAGGTGGATGTGTGATTCGGTGATTTTTCTGTTGCTTAAAATGCTCAGTATCACGTTGTGTTATTGACCTTGACATTATGACTAATGATATTTTAGAAATTGAGCAAAATACACCTATTCTTGCGTAGATCACGAAACAGTTTAAGTAGTGAATTTCTTTTATATTTCTGTCGTCAATCATTAAAATGCTGAACACACTTTGTGTTTTCTCTCAGTTATTTTATAGTTGACTTAGTGCTCAGCTGATTGAACTGAGGTTTAATTAGTCTAGGAGAAACACTACTGTGGTCAGTCTAGAATAATCAATACAGCTTTGTGATGAATATTTAAGTAGTATCAATATAATAGTTTTAATCTCTCTATTTCATAACATATGGTTGTTTACAGTATAGAATACTCAAAACAACATATCTGATACACCGACAATTCCCAGTAGTTTATCCACTTAACTTGTGAATTTTCAAATGTATGTGTTTCTCAACAGCATTCTACTAGTGTGCAAACCTATCACCCTTTCAGTTCATTTTCAAACTCCAGATCAAGAGAAAGGTACACTAACTACAGTAGTGCTATAGCATGAATTTTGTAATATAGCTACGAAAAGTTTTCTAAAATGTGATGTGGTTAGCGTGCGTAACAATTCAGTTCAAATGAATTTAAAATAAACAGTTTATTGCTATATTTCCACAACTAAATAGTATGTACCTAAGACATTTGAGCAAATCAAGGTGATCTTGTCTAAACTATGAGGTATTGGTGATTATAATCACCTTAATAATCCCTCAATAACACGAACTGTTAACTCCTGAAGGCTGTCTTAAATCTTAAAGGGAAGAGTTGCAAGACAATTTTACAACTTCTATCAAAGTTTTAAATAAAATAAAAAAGATACAGCTTGTACTTAAAAAGATAATATTTTAACTAGATACCTAATTAAAATGTTTGCCAAATCTACGTATTTAACAATATTTGTTTTAAATAAAGATGTATGGGGCTAGCAGTCGAATCTAGGACATGTGTTTCATCCTACTCGGAACTCGTCGACTGGATGTACCTGAACCCCAAAGTTGATATTTTCTCATTGACTCGAACTCAGTACCGTCTGCTTCAGACGCTATCACCTTATTCCGAATGAGATGAAATGTGTGTCCTGGATTCCACTGCTAGCTACTATCCATTCTTGCTTATAATGCTGGTGAATTAAAGCAATATCGAGGCAATCCACATGTGCCAATAAGATACTGTTCAATTGCAGTTCTAATCGTCAATGGGAAGAGGGAGAGCTGACTTTCCCTACCCTGGACCGTACTAGGGCATTAGTTTTAAATTACTTATTATTAACTTTGAATAATATAATTGTAATTTATGATAAATGGATTACAGTTAAAAATTTCACTGACCATTACGTCACCTTTTGTTTTATTTATTTCAATGATATCATACTAACAAATAAAACTTGATTTAAATTTCACATTATACACTAAATTTGGCTAGATAACTATTGATAGTTAAGAAGTATTCAGGTATTGTTTCTATCTATTATGGAATTGATCAGGAGTGCTTTACTATTGTTATAACGTGAAAAATAATTGCTGATTAAGGGATAGCGAATTATTGATCGGACCAAAGACGCGCGAACACGTAGAACGACCTAGGGTTCTGATTGGTCTCGCTTCCCTGTATAGCCCAGCCAATTGAGTCCAGAACGAAGTCACAGCCTCGGATATATGAATCATTATATTTCAAACATACTCTATTTATATACCAAGCAAACAAACCACATCGTACCACAAAGTAGAAAATAACATTGTACAATATTGGCCAACAGGAAAATAACACGTTAAATAAATATCGACCAATGGGAAATGTACATTTAAGGTCCAAGGACACCATTGGACATAACATGATAATTTTTGGGATATTTTCCTGAATATCCCAACAACTATTTCGATTACTAATAGTTTGCAAGTTGATGTTAATTTAGCCCCCAAATGCCTCGGTATGGCCGAGAGTGGGGTGAGCCCGCCCTTCCTCTCAAAATGCTCGCACGCGGCCACGCGTATATAGCTTCTGCCAGGGAAATCCTACTCACTGCCTTCTCGTGGCGGGGGTGTTGTTTACGAAAATGAGAGGACGAAAAGCGAATGTCCGGCGCTTTAACCGGATTCCAAACCAATGGTGCACATGGGTCCCAGTATCCTGCGGGAACAAATGGCGTATGAACCAATAGTTGGTCACCGGCTACCATGGGACTGCATCTCCTCAGGATGCTCCATTGCCTTGTGGGTCAGACCTTTAGGTCAAAGGCTCGCGGTGTGGCCCTCTAAGAAAACTACCTACTTCGGTCTGGGCACCCGGGCAGTATCACAGCCCTCACACAAATCGGATGATTTATGTGGCGCATATGTACTTGGTGCCTCTTTGTGCCAATGTTTATGTATTTAAATAAGTAATGATGTTAATTTAAACTGTAAAATTCTCTTCAAAATTATTTATTATTAATAACAGTTGTTCAAATCTATCTACTTAAAGGTCAAATTGAAATGTTGGCAATAAACACTTAAAATAATAGTCATTCACTTTTGAGTGAAAGTTAAACTTCTATAAACATTTAGATATTTATACACATTTATTAAGATTATAACAGTTTATAAATTGTCAAATCTATTGTCTGACCTCTATGTATTCAAAGTAGAGACATGTTCAATTCTTTATTTTACTTCATTGAATTTATTAATCAATCTAAATTAGATCATTATCAAAACCTATAGACACTGAATGACCATTTCATCCTAGTATTATGAGATTATTCACCAGTGTATATCCACGATCGTTCATCCATAAATCGAACCCAGGATTTTCGATCTCGCGCATGAACTTTTCAACTCTAGATTATTGAGCCAGCAATTTTATGTATTTCATACTTTGGAAATTTGTTGATGTGATACCTTTGACTTTTTAAATAATGATAAATATCGTTGGTAAATAGCTGTCGTTATTATTTAATATATCTATTCATTTATATAAAGCAAGTTAGACGTAATTAATAAAGTTCCAACGTTTAGTACATTAAATCAATCAATGTTGACTTGAATACATATATTTCCAATGTAAACATCAACCATGAAGTGTAACTTCATCCAACTGATGGGTCTTAAATAGGACTGGATCTGACTGCTAGCTACTATCCAAATTTACTATTAAAAAAAGATCTTCTGAATATACAACAGTGTTGGTACAATCCACTCAGGATGACCATATCTCAAATGAGACTAATCCATTTCAGTCTTTAACACATCAATGAGTAGTTACAAACACTTTCTAATAAATACTTATTGATATCTTTTAATGGTTGAGACCATGAGTCAATTGAAGCTAGACCATCATAGAAAACCTGGACGGCCGTTTCGTCTTATTGTGGAACTCCTCAGCTCAACTATTGAAATTACTATAATCTCCATAAAACCTTTTCTGTTACTTACTGATATTATCAGAATGAGTTTTGTGGAGATTTTAGTAAATTTCACAGGTTGAAATCATGAGTCAGTTGAAGCTAGACCACCATTGAAAACCTGGAAGCACTAGACGGCCGTTTCGTCCTAGTGTGGGACTCTTCAGCAGTGCGCACCCACGATCCCAGTGGTCTAATGGTTAAGTGCTCGCGCGCGAAGCCAGTATGTCCCGGGTTCGAATCCCGCAGGGGGCGGGTTCGTGGATGCGCACTGCTGAGGAGTCCCATACTAGGACGAAACGGCCGTCTAGTGCTTCCAGGTTTTCAATGGTGGTCTAGCTTCAACTGACTCATGATTTCAACCTGTGAAACTTACTGATATCTTTAAGATAATAAACTTTATCTAATTGTATTAACCCTTGAATATGTTTTAAATAAGTGTCGTTAACCTGAATAATTTAATTTAAATTTTGGCATTATATTTGTATAGATTATTTGATTAAACCTTCTCATTAAGTTATACACAATTATTGTTGTAAATGAGTCATTGGAAAATTCTGACAAATGAATGTACATTTGTACATTTGTAAACTGTCAACAACTCATGAGTCATTTGTTTACAGACTGTATGTTCTCAATAATGGTGATTGTGGATTGTTCCGGTTGTTTTTTGTTTCTGTGTTATTACAATTAGAATATGATAATTGCTAGACCATACTAGTCCACTTGTTTTAAGCCATTCATTTGTTTCAAAAATAAGGAATATATAAACGAACAATCCTTTCAAATGAATTTATCACCATGATTTACCATTATAAACCTATGATTAATTTAGAAAGTTTGTAGATATTGTTGGGTTGTATAATTCCCGCCCTACATATTAACCTTAGTTAGATAGATATTATAATTCAGTAAGCACTGGACAGCTAATTTGTCGTAGTATGGAATTTTTCAGCAGTATACATCCGCGATCCCACTAGAAACCAAACTCTCTACGTGCTTCTAACCGTCACACTGAGTTAGGGTCCAGTAGTTTACATTTTCAATTTATCCGCTATATTTTGTAGCAAACTGTGATTATGGTTCATCGATCATTTCGCATCTGCCTATAATCCCCCCAACATCTGAATGCGAACGAAGAACTCGCACCCACAATCAGTGGCTTATCTGAATCATTAAATACAGGATGTTTTGAGAAATCTACCTACAGGATTGGGTTGCATCGACACCCGAACTAATGACAGGGAGTGAAGTTGTTGAGCGTGTCGACCGCTTCACCTATCTGGAAAGTCTGATCAGCCCTTGTGGTCTGGTGTGTGACGAAATCTCAGCACGGATACAGAAGGCTCGACTAGCTTTTACCAACTTGCGTCATTTATGGAGTAGGCAAGATATCCGTCTATCAACCAAAGGACGTGTTTACTGCGCAGCAGTTCATTCCGTCCTTCTTTATGGCAGTGGAACATGGCTGGTAAGAGTAGAGGATATTCATAGGTTACTAGTATTTGATCATAGGTGTCTTCGAAACATTGCTCGTATATCATGGGACCATCGAGTAAGTAACACAGTTGTTAGGAAACGGGTACTAGGTAAGGATGGCAAATCAATTGATGAAGTAGTGAAACTTCATCAGTTGAGATGGCTGGAACATGTGTTACGTATGCCCAACGACCGACTGCCTCGACGAGCGATGTTCATTGGTATAGGAGTAGGTTAGAAGAAAGCTAGGGGCGGCCAGACCAAAACATGGCACACATCCATGAAGTCATTGACAAGTAGACTGAGTCATGTTGGTAGGTGTAGACTACCTGATTGGGGACCGTGAGATGATAGCAACCAATGGTTAGAGACCTTGAATGACATGGCTCAAAATCGTTTGCAATGGCGCAGGTGCATCCACTCTTTGTGTTCTCCCAAATTCTAATCTTCTGAATTCTTCGTATTCCTTTTTTCTTCAGTGGATTATACTCTTTGAATAACATCTTCAAACCCTAATCTTTCCGATTAGTGCTTATACTCTTACAACCTCTACCACTATGGGATTTGAATCGACCACTGCATCTCTGTGCTAATGTGGTGTGGCAACTCGAACTGATGTACGTACGTTCGAAGTTCTACGTTGTTACTGACTGACTGACTGAAATCTCAGTCTCTATGGGACTCTTCTTTATTCTTCACGTGTGTTCTACATAAAAATCATCCTCTTTATGATGGATACAATGGATAATGGAATAATAAAAAGTTCCATTTCTGTTAATTGTAACTGACTGTCCTTCTTTTAGAAATCGAACACTCACAAAATCCACTAAAACGATTCTCAGTTTCTCCGTTCGAAGTAGCCGTATAAAATGATGTGACTGAGATGATAATAATTGGAAATTGGTAATCGAATCATATAGTTACTGCTTTTGTTGATCTAAAGGTGGTTTCTGATTATATTTACGTGTATTTATTTAACTTAGTTCGCTTCTTAATCATTTCAAACCTCGTCATTTTCCGAACGATTTTTGCAAGGTTGTTGGAATTATGTGTCTGAATTAAGAGATTTGGAACTGTAGAAGTAATCTAGTTTAGAAAAATGGATCTTCTTTCTCAGTTTGGTTTCCATAATTTACGATTTAATTTAGTAACTATCTGGAGTTTTAAATTTTTGACCTGGTGATATATGTTTTTTTGAGGGCCTATGGTACTATTCAACTAAGCGAAAAGTCGATATTTTTTGTCGATGATCCAATCATAAATTTTCGATCCATTAGCTTAAAATCACTACTTGACAATTGTTGATGATTATCTTGACCATGTGTTTAGATCAAATTACAACTGATGAACTTTGAGAGCACAGACGGTGCTCACCATTGAGTTCATCGGGTTTTGGTTAATACATACACCTACAAAAATTGCCATGGTTTTGTCAAAAGTTTTTCATTTCAGTGTACACCGAAGTAATCGATATTATCAGGATAGCGTTATATATATATATAATATATATATATACTTGGCTTAGGTTTCATGCCAGTTGACAAGTGTCAGAAAGATAATATTAAGGAGACTGATGCTTCTTGTGGTGTGACTTGGACGCACATTATCCTTTGTATCTCTATGTTAACGTAAAGTATGTCAGCTTGTATCGATCGACCTTTGTATCACTTCTTACGTCGATAATGGTTGACTGATCTGAGATACATAAATTACATGTAATTGTCTTATCGATTCCACATTCCTATACTCAGCTTTGAGACAGATTTTGTATGTAAGGACCAGTAATACCATTCGGGTGACTACATTGAAGTACTTGATATGGGACTCGAACCTGAAACTTAGTAGATAAAAATTGAACATCTTAATAATTAAGTCAACGCCCTTCATCTGGAATTCTCATGACATTACAGTGTTACTATTTATTGATATTTTGACTAGACAGTAAAATCTATATATTTATTACCTTTCTGAGATTATTCAAACGTCATAGTTTATGTTGTTTGTTTTAGTTAACGAGAATTCACATAGATTTATATTCAATACAAGATATCTTAAAATGTTATATTGTAAACAAATTAGAATGTCCAATTTATCACTTACTAGATTATTTAGTAGTATAAATGAATGAGGTAATATGTGTCAGTCAGTCAGTCAGTCAGCTACAATGTAGGACCAGGCACATATGTGCATCGGTCCAGGTTGCCATACCGCATTAGCACAGCAAGATGAACACCGGATTCATAGGAGTGGTTAGGTCAAAGGTTGCAATAAGGATATAGTATAGGAAGAAAGAATTAGTTCGTAGACAGAAAGAATGAAGTGATTTTAGTCTCTTAGTTTAAGGGAAGACAGGGAGTGTATACACCGACGACACTGTGATCGATTCTGAGCCATGTCACCAAGAGTCTCCAACCATTGGTTACGAAAGTCACGCGGACCCCAACCAAGTAGTCTGCATCTACCAACGTGGCTCAGACTAGAAGTTAGTGACTTCAGGCACTGATGCCACGTTTTGGTTTGGCCGCCCCTAACTTTCTTCCAACCATCCCCAACACCGGATAGCATTGCACGTCGTGGTAATCGGTGTTCAGGCATACGTAACACGTGGCCCAACCATCTCAGTCGATGAAGATTCACAACCTCACCAACTGATTTACCATCATTCCCTAATACCCAGTGTCTAACCTCACTATTACTTACCCGGTGATCCCAGCAGACGCCAGCAATATTTCTTAGGCGTCTGTGGTCAAATACTAATAGCTTACGGGTGTCTTCTACTCTTAGTGGCCATGTTGGTAATATGTGTAGGTTTGAATCGACATTTTTAGAAAAAAATATGTATGGAATTAATTTCTTTTCTTTATTAAACAAAATTATTACTTGTTAGATCTCATCTTATCCATTATCAAGTTTTATATGCTGTTTGTCTAATAACATATATGTTACATGTAAAGTCCGTTTAAAAGGTTGGTTAGCAGTAGCTTTTAGATGAGATAGGGCGGTAATCAAAACAAATACATGTTAGCAGTCCATAAAGTATCATAGACTGCTTAAATGAACTTGATCGATATTCGGAAATTTCCGAATTTATCGTCGGACATTTTCAATGTTATGACATGAAATCAGTTGTAATAGCAAATATTTATGATTAACTTTTCACTTCAGTTGATATTTTCCCACTTCTGTTCTTCCTTATGTCGTTAGTCCCTTTAGTTCTAAGCCTAAATGAAATATGAAAACCTGGATCCATATAGATACAAGTTCTACATTATCTTCGACTGTTAATTTTAAACTTTTATATATCTTCTCGAAATTAAGCGTCTTAGTAATTACTGGGTTAGTGAAGTATCCATTTGGGTATTTAAAGAAATAAATCATGCAAAATCAACTTATATGTTACGGAAAATCCTATATGTATTCATTCATCAGAGCGATAGAATTTGAACTGCTGGTTTTATAAGTTTCTTGTATTTTTGTACTGTTTTTTTTCTTCTACTTATCAAACAGCCTATTTATTTAGTTATTACTTAGCATTTCATTTTGCACTGTTTTATCGGTAAAAACTATAATTGTGATTGTAAGCGATATATGTAGATTGGATCTAGACGTTATTCGCGTACGAAGATATATTTTACTTATCTGCGAGTTCCATTTCCTCCACGCTCAGTAGTATTTATCATAAGTATAGGCTGACAGAAGTTTGGAAATCAACAAATAAAAATAAGATATCATTTCATGAAACAGTTGTCTACTGAACTGAAATACCAAAAGTTTCAAAATTTCTGGTTAGCTGTCATACGATATCTGTAATCAAATGACTAATGGTCTCACTAGATTTTTAGAAATAGTCTATAACAAACCCTGTTTCTAGGTTTCGTGCTAGTTGGCACTCGTCAGGAGGTCGTACCTCCGATCCAGTGAGAAATGATGCTTTTTCCTGGGATTCAAATTAATGTCACTCAGTTTCATAGTTTGAGATGTTACTACTGAGCTAGCTGGTTGGATCGCGATTGACTTCTCGTGGGACAGGTGTTTGGGTAATCAAGAAAACTCTCAAAAGACAAGAAAGGCCCAGGAAACACTAAGAAGCATTTTATCTAATCAGCGTCCACTAGAAGTTTAGCCAGAAACATCCAGAAAGTGAAAAGTCATATGTAGAGTTTCTGATTGGCTAATTACTATACTGCTACTATGTTTAGTAGCATCCCATACATTTCGGGAAACCCATGGACATCTAAAATACTATAAAAACCCTATATTTTCTGTACATAAATAAATCTTTGAAGTAAAGTGCTTCTCGCATATTTTGCGCCTTTTCTCCCATGTTCAGGTTGCTGTGTAATTCTAGCTTAGGTGTTACGAGAATAGTTTAGGAATCGAATATAGCGTTCAATTAACAAGACATATCAATAGGGACCATTGAAAATTGGTTAATCATTAAATATTTGTAACCGACATCTCAAATGATCTAACTCAAAATCAGTTCTTTCGTTTTCTATTAATAATATTACAATATTACACTGGATTATGTTAATTTTCGTGTTTTTCTTTATCTTAATGATTGACTGATTTTATTATCATTTTGTATTGATAGAATAACTTTTTTATTGACCTTCCCATTTCATTTGTGTTGTTATTATCATTATTATTATTATTATTTAAAGTTATCTTCTTTCTGATCATTTATAGTTACATGTATATATCCATTCATTCATTATCATTTACTTATTCATGATCAAGGGGTGTGAAACATATATTTCTTATTGTATTGTATAAAAGACCAAATTAGATTTTCATGGAGTTTTGTTCTTTGAGATGGATGATCTGGTCGTGGAGCTTTCATCATTCTTCTGAACGAAATCATCAGCACAAACTTCAGATAAAAGTGAAGTGTTTGAATTTTTCCACATGTGATTCACAGCTTGTTATCCTGTAGACCTCGATGTTGATTGGTTATCCCATGGAAGATACAACCAAAACAAAGAAGTAAATAATGACTGGTTTAAGGTTAACATGAACCACTCAACATCGATGTCTACAAGACAAACTGTGAATCACATGTGAAGACATTTGAATACTTCACTTCAACCTGAAGTTTGTGCTGATCATGTTGTTCAAAAGTACAATGAAATCTCTACGACCAAACCATCCAGCTCAGAGAACTAAAGTGCATTAAAATCATCCACCTGAGTTACAAATCTTTACCATCCATCTCAGACTAAATTGGAAGATATTTTTCTGGATACTTTTAGGACTCTTTTTTTAATTATAAATTTATCAATCATAAATCCTTGTTTGTTTGTTTTTCATAAGCATTTTTTTAATGCATTCTTGTTCACGTTTTACGATTAGGGTTATTCATTTTACGGAATACTGACTGTTCTTTGTGCTTAATGCATACGTGCCATTTAACTATACAAATGAATTATCTATTGAGATAATGAACCGATTGATATTAGACCATCATTGAAAACCTAGAAGCACTGGACGGTCGTTTCGTCTCATTATGGGACTCCTTAGCCATCCAATGCGTCCAGTTTTTCAATGGTGGTCTAACATCAGTCGGTTTATGATCTCGATCAAAAACTTAGTAATCTCCACAACCCTATAGTGAATCATCTATATTTAATATAACGGAGTTTTTTTCTATAGTCTTTCGTAAAGTTAGTCGACCATTCGAACTTAATATATTTTGAATGTTTCATCAACCTTAATGAATTGATAGCTGTCAACATCTCGGCATCCATATAAAAAGCTTCTTTGATATTGTCAATTTTCGCCATTTGTTGTGGTTCAGTCAAGTTGTCTATTCGCTTACCTTGCGGTGCGTATACTAAACAGTATTTTATTTTCAAGTTGTGGAGTTTGGTCTTTGAACGCAGAAGATATATGTTTGATACTTTATGATAGACCCCTTCGAAACATTTCTCATGTATAATGGGAAATTCGAGTAAATAATGATGAAGTGACATATAGAGTTTTAGGTTGTGATAAATCAGCTGACGAGATTGCTAAGGTCTAGCATCTGAATTGCCTGAAACTTTTATTTACACATGTATAGCGATTACCTAACCTCATTTCTATATGTATCGTTAGAAAAAAAAGCTAGATACCGTTAGTCCATGTTTTCACTGACTATTAAACTGGACCATGTTAAAAGATGCAATAAATAAGATAATCATATTTGATAATCGGCAGCATTAGATGACATAAATCAAAACTGCATGAAAGTATCCATCCTATTTCTTCCTATAGTTCTTGAATGTTAGCGTACTTCTAATGTGTTCGACTCTTCTCGTTCTTTTTCAAGCTTATTCCTTTATGTTTATTCTCTTTTTTTATTTTGAACTATTCATAACGTTGTCATGCTGTTTCTTTTTTTTAGTTTTCATTTTGTTACTTATCTCAGTGCTAACGTTATTAAGATTAGTTTTCTCCAGGATACTACTGTTGATCTTTGAGTTGAAACATATCGATCCAGTATTATTTTCAAAGTAGTGCTATACGATTCGAAACAATTGAAAACCGAATGAGAATAAATTCATTCAAGAATGTCGAAACAAATTTTTAATGATCATATACTTTTATATACGAAATAATAGTAATTTGATTCAAATCAAGTCGGTAATTAATTAGTTACCCTTCTTCCACTCATTTTATGACACTGAATAATAGATATGCTACGCGTTAAATTAAATAAATAGAAAACAATGTTGATCATTGGATTTCTGACTTAACAACTCACTAATCCTGTAGACTGTGGACCCTGTTTAGTGTTATAGGTGTACATTGTTTGAGCAGTGGTAATCTACCAACAACAAAAAAAAACAACCAGTTATAAAATCAATACTTTTCGTCCCTCTAGAGAATAAAAGTTCGTGTCAAAATTTATCTCTAAGCAAAATCATACATATATGCAAAGTATTTTTCTTAAACTGTAAATTGTTTGAGAAGCATAATTTCGCTTATATACTCTCTGATATGAATCAGAGGGTGCCTTAAAAAAAAAAACGAATTATATAACTGAAATAATGATATGCTAATCGACATAACATTATATTTTAATGAGGATGTATGTTTATTTATGTGTGTATGCGCCTGTTAGAACTGATTAAAACATACATATGTTAATGCTTTACCAACTGTTAACATTTTTGTTTCACCATTGATTAGAATATTTACTTCTCGTTCAGTTCTTCATTCTTCAATTTTGATTGACAACTTATTCTTGTCTACTGGTATTAACCTCTCTCCTTAGATTCCTTTTTCTACGATAAAGTGAAAAATGTTGGATTTTTTTGGTGACAAACTCTTTTGAGAATTCGTTGCTACTATTTTTTTTCACTATTATTATTAAATATATACGTTATCATTGTTTGGTTTTGGTGAAGATCGGTTCGATTCTTAGATTATATTCTCCGAGAATTGGGTTAAAATTTAAAGCCAGGTTGTTCTGAACAAATATTTCACATTATTATGACTCCTTAGCAGTATAGTCTCACGATCCCATCGCGAATCGGGCTCATGACCTTCACGTCTCGCAGCAAACCCTTAACTACTAGAAGTGCTAGATCGGAGTCCTGTTAAAGCGTCTTATACTGTGGCTTATTAATTGTCCACTGCATGTTTGCTTTCTGTGGTAACCTAACTAAAATCAATCTGTGATGAATACAACTAACTTCCAAATGCCCTGGTAAAGCTAATAGTGGGAGGGTCATCTCTTCCTCTCGAAACGCTATCATATGGCCACGTGTTTACAGCCACTGTCAGGGAAGTCCTGCTCTCTACCTTCTCGCAGTGAGTGTTTTTTCGAAATTGAGAACGAAAAGCGGATGTCTGGCGCTTTGGCCGGGTTGGTGGATGCAGAGGACCCACCCAGGGGATTGGAAAACTCTGATTTCAAAACAGTAGTCTTCATGTGCTTCAGGATCTTGGTATATGGACCTGTTCTTGGTCACCGACTATCATGGGACTGCGTTTCTTAATGTTGCTCCACTGTCTTGTGCATTAGACCTCAAGGTCAAAGGCTCAGAGAGTGCCTCTCTAAGAAGATCAACTACTTCGTCATTCTAAAAGTATATATGCTATTCAAACTGTCCTCCTTCAGTGTTTGCGCACTAATACAGAAAAAACAACAGATAGAGTTTTCGAAGTATCTACGCCGATTTACGTTGTCTATCAGAGACCCGTATTCATGACAGGTGAAATACTACAGATTCGCTCTCCATTCGTCACTTCGAAAAGCTTGTTTCACGTGTGCGTATCCTGGAATTCTGTGGCATCTTCGTCTGGTTTTGCAGGTATTGGTATCGCACTAAGCGCTAGAATTGAGGCAACACTAATCGATTGGATTCCTATTAACGGTCGATTATGTACTCTTAGATTGGAAAGTCCCATCGAAGTGTGAAGAAATCGGTGTAAAAAAATATGTCTGTACCTCGATAGACAGCAGTACTGATGAGATCAAGGATGAGTCCTACCACCAATTAAGTGTACTCCTACGAAAAATGCATCCAACAGATAGTGTAGTACTAGCTTGGGACTTAAATGCACTGGTCGGGCGTTCAGGCACAGAGGAAAGTAGTTTGGGTGCCCACTGGGGATATTTTAGTAGTAGGTCAGATAATGGTGACCGTCTACTGCAACTTTGCGCGGACTGCAACCTATTTCTGGCTAGCACTAACTACCAGCACAGTCATCGCCGATGTGTTACCTGGTGTACTCCCTCTGCATTTCGGAGCTGCGCGGAGACTGATCACGTGACCAGCTACCACTAGCGTGGTTGTGTAAAAGACTGCTGCATCGGAGAACACATCTGAATTCTGATCTTGCCTTTGTTTGCGTTAATCTTATCTTACGTTTGAGTAGCCAACGAATTCATCGTCCTAAACGGATCGATGTCAACAAAACGGTTGCAGCTACTGTTGTAATTAACCGAGCTAAGTTCAAGTTTAGCTATTAACCCATCAAACACGTATAGACGAGCATTTGCTTTAGTCGCATGACTCCATGAAAATGACGATTAAAGTCGCTTGAGTTTTTGGGAAACGTTCCGCCTATAAGCACTGGGTTGCTCTAGGATCCTTACAACTTGTGGAAGCACGTCGGTTTACTCCGGGTTACCGCATGTTTGAGCATAAACGAATATGAAATCGTGCAAAACTTGCATGAGGGCTGATAAGCCTGGTTGTCGGAACGTACTAACAAGTTGGAAGCAGCAACTGTATCAAGCAACTGCCGGGAGTTCTTTCAACTCGTCCGAGTCACTAACAACAAGATGTCCGGTTTGAGTTAAACAGTCTGTGAAACTAATGGGATCCAAATCGGTAACATCTACCGATGTCCTGGACAAGAAGCAGTTCAACTGATCTGTCCCGGTGATATCGATCAGACTGTTCCGCCCTCCACCGTTCGTGACGACTAATTCACCCAACGAGGCAGAAGTCCTTAAGGAACTCCAACTCTTGGAGCGCTGCAAATCACCAGACCCAGATGACTTACCTCCGACCCTTATTAAAGATGGTGAAGACTTTCTGGTTATTTTGCTGACTGAGGTATTTACAAAAGTCTGGCAATTAGGAACTGTCCCAACATCATGGAATGAGTCGATAGTTATTCCTATTTTTAAAACCTGTTCACGTCTTTTCTGCAATAACTATCGAGGGATAAGTCTACTTTAGATTGCGTCCTAACTATTGGTTTCCGTCATACTTCGTAGATTGTTCGAAATCCGGGAGAGATTGACTCACAGGTTACTCCTCATTCTGGTCGAGGGTATACTGATCCTATCTTCACCTCCCGTCATTTTAAATTCATTTAGTACTGTTTGCTTGGATCTTCCCATTGATGTTTAGGACTGCAATCGATCAGTCTCTTATCGACATATGTGTGTCCTGTACGGGTTACCTCAGTATTAACTTAATTCACAAGCATTATAAGCAAAGATGGTTGTACCTGCATCCCAGAGTTGATGTTCATTCCAAGACTCAAACCAAATTGAGATGGATAGTGCTTGTATATCATCTCGAAAAATAAACATACTTAGTTGCTTAGAGTTCCTCTACAGATCATAGAATGTTGCAATTTCCAAGTTAGTACTTTGGAATCAGGAATAATCATTCCTAAAACTGTTGTTTGTGAATTTCTTCAGTCATTTACTCCTCGTATACTTTTTAATTTAGCTTCCAAATTGATAGGATTATTAACAACATTGGTCTATTTTTTCTCTCATTATATTAGTGATAATAAAACTACCTTAGGACATAAAATATCTATAATCTTTAAGTGTTTTATTTCAATTAAGAAACAATGTTCATGATAGTTTTATGTATATACATTTTATGTATATACATTGTTCCATTTCTTCATCTGATCATTTTATCTCTAATTACTGTGTACATATATTTGTCTATATGTTGTTGTACAATACACAAGTTATGATTGCTTAGGCTTAAGGCATTCTATCTGTAAGTGTAATCAAAATAATCCGAAAAAGATTATTAATCGATCTAGGAAGTTTATGCTTATCATCATTATTCTTTTCTTGTAATCTACTACTTCATTTTGGTGGTGTTTTGTTCTCTGAGCTGGATGGTTTGGTCGTGGAGCTTTCATCGTTCTTCAGAAGAACGATGAAAGCTCCACGACCAAACCATCCAGCTCAGAGAACAAAACACCACCAAAATCATCCACCTGAGCTACAAATCTTCTCCACCATCTACTACTTCATTTCTTGATTGTTTGACTTCATTATCATATATATATATAAGCACAAAAGAAGGAATATTTAATTAACTTGTAAAATTAGCTTAAAGATCTTCTGTAGTAGGATGCTGTTAATATGAATATTAGGTAGTGGAAAAAAGGTCATAAATTGCAGCATGGGACAGTTTTGTATGATTGGTTGACTGACAGATTAGTTGATTGGTTGATTTATTCAAGGTCATATATCCTGGTTTTCGTTCTCCTGTAATTGACAAAGAAATCTCTCCTTTTTTAATTAAAAATTAAGGTGAAAATTAATTAATTGTTGTTCAGTGACAATTCAGTTGTGTATGTTTTTATTATTTTTCATTCAATTGTCGGTTGTCACAGAAGATAGTTGTATGGACATAATAATAATAATAATGAAAGGATTGAAAGTAATAATCTAACATAAATAAACCTGTTTAACAGATATATAATCAATTGTCTGTCAACTTTGACTTATGTATAGAATTGTGTTTTAAGCATTACTTTCAATCATACAGTTCTATTGACTTAAATGTCGTATGATTCATTGACATGATTTATTTCATTACATAATTAGTCCTCGTGACACATAAATATTAGAAATTTCACTAGTTGAAATCATGAGTCAACTGAAGCTAAACCACCATGGAAAGCCTGGAAGCATTGAACGGCCGTTTCGTCCTAGTATGCGACTCCTCAGCAGTGCGCATCCACGATCCCGCCCTCGCACCGAGAGATTCGAACCCAGGACCTATCAGTCTCGCGCCAGGCGCTTAACCAACTAGACCACTGAGCCGACATCCAACGATGTTAATGTCTAACTTCAACCATTGCAATTTTTAAAATCTCCACGAAACCCATTCACATAAATATTAGCTGAGGGAAGCAACTGATAATAATTATGATACGTAGAAAAATATGAATCAAAATCACAATCTAAGATTATGAAAGCATATATATGTATGCTGCCTGATCAACTTATTCAGTCATAAGTATATCGTACAGTTTTGATGTTAAATTTTGTCAATGTATTAAAGATTACCATCACTATTCTAAATCTTCATCTGTTTACTAACATATATAGTTAATAGATAAGATAGACAAGAATCAAGCCTATTTGTTAGATCTTTGATAATGTTTTAATGTAAACAGGTATTTATGGAAATCATATTATGCTACAAAAATTTTGAATCTCTCAGATAATATCATGATGTCTAAAAATATGTAGTCTTTCCGATGGATAAATAGACCAAATTAATAGGCAACATTTATTTAAATATACACCATTTGTGGAATTACACTTGTACCAGATATGTTTTTAATATATACCTGAAATTATTTAGAAATAAGGCTATTGAATAACTTCATGGTTTCACCACATACTACCATCATATGTACAGATGTTTTACACCAAACTTAATTCTTCGCCAATTATTTGAACAGTCAATTAACTATTTGAAGGCACATTAAATTGTGTGTGTGTTTGACTTTCTCATCAACACGAGAAGTCTATGGTCGTCCTAACATTTCATCATCCTTATATCCTTCAAGATAGTTAATGAAATACTTAGTTCGTAAAAATAGCTGTTTTCTTTAATAAGCTATCTCAAAATTCCATATATATATTTAAACACATAAAGATTGCTATCATAGCGCACCAAATAGATATGCACCACATTAATTATTCGATTTTTTGTGTGGGCTAGGATATTGCCCAGGCGCCCAAACCAAGCAGGTGGTTTTCTTAGGGTCCACAGCCGGAGCCTTTGACCCTGAAGATCTAATCCATAAGGCAGTGGAACAACGTCAGGAGATGCAATCCCATGGTAGCCAGTGACTAACAATGGGTTCATACGCCATTTGGTCCCTCAGGATCCTGGATTCGGTGTGCACCATTAGTTTGGAATCAGGGTTTTCCAACTCCCCTAGGTGGACTCTGTAGCCATCCTTCATATTCACCAATCCGGTTAAAGCACCGGACATCCGCTTTTCGTTTTCTCAATTTCGTAAACAATACCCGCGCCGCGAGAAGGCAGTAAATAGGACTTCCCTATCATTAGCTGCATACGCGTGACCATGTGAGAGCATTTGGAGAAAGAGAACTGACTCTCTCTCTCTCTCTCTCTCTCTCTCTCTCTCTATATATATATATATATATATATATATATATATATATATATATACATTCTGTTTAGTTAGTTGAAAATAACAAAATAAAACATTTCAACCAAATATTTTTCTCTGTAAAGTTATCTCATGGCTTATTCCCTCTATAATGTAATGATACATAAAATAGTTTATCTGATATTCATAAACATTCCTGTCAATCTGCCGTTCCGATAAAATGTGTCAAATTAAAAACAGATTCATTATCTGTGCAAAACTCAAGGCTTTGTCTAATCAGTAGGTTTCGTGTGTGTATGTTTGTGTATGTATCTTGGTGTTCATCAGTCTCTCTGGTTTTCGCTACTATCTATGTGAGAAATCTTTTTCTCTATGTTCAAAAACCCCTTCTGTGTTTTTTGCTCTTTCTATGATAAAAAAACGTTTGTTTTTTAAGAGAAGGATAATAACTGGATATGTAAAGTATGTTTTGTTTTATTGTTCGTTGTCGACAGAATGCAATATATGATTACAGTAATGACAGTGATGACAATTTAGGTGATGTTGTACTATGTATAAGATGGTCAATTATCTACGAATCGATTGTACATCTTACTCAGTTATCATAATTGTATGTACAATGTGAACAACGTAGTTGGTTTGTGTTTTAACTTGAGACTTCTCACCACTATCAATTATCAAGTCCTCAATCAAAGTCTTTAATTCTTATCTGGCCTGTTTCACGTCTACTATTTACTCTATAGTGTAGTGTCTCCAACTCAACCAATAATATGCCCTCCCGATCGGCACCGGTGACTATGAGTCGATTCAACTATGCTATTACTCTTCCGTTATTCACTATCTCCTGTCTATGCCCTAACTTGAGTCCATAAGTCAGCAACCAGCTTCCACCATACATTTTAAAAAGACATAATTTATATACGGATATAATGGACTGAATCACACCATTAAATATAAAATATTAACTTTACATGAACAAGCCAAATATGGCTGTAAATATAGGAGATTATAAATAATAGACTGGCAACAAATCATAAATAGTACGTCACACAACATTAGTTAATGTGTTATTCGAAAGCTTATTATAAATGGAATATACAAACATAATAATCTAGTCACTTGGTAACTATGCGACAAAATTATAATTATTAATGATTTGGAAAAACCACTTCTAATTTTTATAATCTTCATTTGAAATTGAATTAGATCGAATGACATTAAAAATAGTTAGATCAATTAACATTCAACTGTTAACTTATAGATTCAATCGAAATTCTCATTTAGTCTGACTTAGAACACAAAGTGTTATCCGTAGCTCTGATGCGAAAAGTACATGAGTTTGTGCTTAGTATAATTTTGTTTATTTAAAAAAAACTGACTGACTCCCCCCCCAAACGCCCCGGTATGGCCGAGAGCGGAGTGGGTTCGCCCTCCCTCTCGAAATACTCTCACACGGCCGCGCGTATATAGCTTCTGCCAGGGAAATCCTACTCACTGCCTTCTCGTGGCGGGGGTGTTGTTTACGAAAATGAGAGGACGAAAAGCGAATGTCCGGCGCTTTAACCGGATTCCAAATCTATGGTACACATGGGTACCAGTATCCTGCGGGAACAAATGGCGTATGAACCAATTTTCGGTCACCGGCTACCATAGGACTCCATCTCCTTACGATGCTCCATTGCCTTGTGGGTTAGACCTTTAGGTCAAAGGCTCGGGGTGTGGCCCCCTAAGATAACCACCTGCTTCGGTCTGGGCACCCGGGCAGTATCGCAGCCCACACGCAATTAATGAATTGAAATTGTGTGGCGCATATATATTTGGCGCACTCCTGTACTAATATATATGTGTTCAAATAAAATAAAATAAAATAAATTTTACTACAATGTAGTTTAAAACAATTAGTCCCTTTGATAAATTTCGATAATGCAATGAGAAAACAAAGTTTATGAGAATTATGTGATATATTTGCGCAATACATTTCGAACAATCTGATCACACGTATATACTTGTTAAGAACATTTATTTATGAAAACTAAAAGGTCAACTAGACAGGTTAAAGGTAAGTCGTAACAACAAAGGAAAAAATAATAAAGTACACAAAAACAAATGTGATTACCACTCTGGATAATAAATCAGTATTACCAGAGTAGGTTAAGTGTAAGCACAAATTATTTTTGAACACATAAAGGGGGTTCCAATTTCCGTATAGCCAAGGCTTCAATAAACCTTAGTATACGTCCTTGAAAGCTTTTGTATAACACTACAAATGCTGATTTGATGTCAACCTTATGACCCGTCTCAATCAAATGTTTCGCAATGTAGTTGTTTTTAAATACAATGTCATTATGATGGAGTGAAGTGTTCGAACACTTCACTTCTACCTGAAGTTTATGCTGATGATGTCGTTCAGAAGAACGATGAAAGCTTCACGACCAGACAATCCAGCTTAGAGAACAAAACTCCATCAAAATCATCCACCTGAGCTACAAATCTTCACCACACAATGTCATTATCTGTACTATGTACACTAACTAAAACAGTAATTTATAGAAATATTTAAGCAGAATAATCTTCTACTCGGTAAAAATACAAATTTCAATAGTGGTTGAAATGATTTTTTTTTTAAGCAAGATTATTTCCCACGGGATCGGTTTACTATATTCATTCCCAACCCTTCGTTATCTGGGCTTGTTAGCGACAGCAACTTTAGAATGAATTCAAACGAAATGTGAATGGACAACGAATAAATGAAGCATAAAAATTGTTGAATTCATATTATTTTGTATAGAATAAATTAAATCTTTAAGAATTTTCACTCTCTTTGCTTTACAACCTTCTGAAAGAAGCTGATCTAATTAAATATTATGCAAAAAATAAATAACTATTCAACATATACTATTAGCTTCACATAAATGATACCGTGAAGTATCATAGTGGGAAATAAGATGATTAACTCATCGTAAGATTATATCTTTTTGAAAAGTTAAACGTTGAAATAAAGACGATATCTATAATAATAAGTAGAAATGCTAACATGATGAAAATGGTAAATTATACTTTCAAGATTTCTTTCAACAATCTGATATAAACTGCTTCAATAAAGTAATTAAAAACTAAAGACTATCGAATATGAATATAGACGTTACAAAACAACTATTGATACTAATATCAGAAGGGTTTTTTGTGTGGAGATTTTAGTAATTTCAACAGTTGAGATTGTGAGTCAATTGTAGCTAGACCACCATGGAAAACCTAAAAGTAATGGATGACCATTTCGTCCTATTGTGGGACTTCTCAGCAGTGTGAATACACGACCCCGCCTCTTGAGATTCGAACCCAGGACCTATCAATCTCGTGCACGAGCGCTTAATCACTAAACCACTGAGCTGGCCGGCATTCAACGACGTTGATATTTAACTTCAACTAATCCACGAAATCGAGTGACACATCCACAAATATTCAATCTTTTTAAAACTTCCTAAAATGAAATTTCAAATTTATTTCTTCTTTTTTTTTAATTTCAGTAGATTTTTCACAGATTTTAATTTCCTTAAATAAGAGTAAGATATATATTTGTAATATCCCGATGAGCAGAAAAACTAGATTTTCTAACGTTTCGTGACTCAGTGTAAGCCACTTCTTCAGAGAATCAATAAATAACCAAATCAAAATTAATCCAAGTTGCCTTGTCAACGTTTTTTATACATTCGACTTTTAACTATGATATGAAACTTTTCGGTTAAATATTGAACTAAAGATCGTATAAAATAAAAAAAAATAAAAAAAAAATCTAATTTGGTGATTTAAACAAACAATGTTGTCAAGGCTTAAAAAGCATATAATGTGAATATGTAATCTTAACTTTATAGGATCATTTTAAATGTATAATTTCATAAATTACAATTAGGAAATCTATATCTTCGTGTACAAATGTTAATCTAATCATCAATGGTTTCTTAGATTAGTGCCATAAATTGATTTTTTGTATTACTTACCCCCCCCCCTTTCAACCAGTAGAACAGATATTTCAAAATAACAATACTATTATTATTGTTTTTCATGTAGCTATTCATGTGTTTTCACTGTTTTTAACATCTATGTTACTGCTCCTCGTACTATTACTTGTAGTAGTAGTGGTGGTGGTGGTATCGCTACTATAATTCAGTTTAAGACACATTTATAGAACAACTCTTGACATATATATATGTAATAGTTAATTTGTAATCTCGATAAGAAACGTGTGAATAAAGTGTTTTACATATATAATACGGAATTACAAACGTATAGAAATGTAAAACACAATAGTTAAAGTAGCAGTAATAATAGTACTACACTTTTTGTATTAAATAAAACACCATTTACAATGTGAGATATTTTTATAAACTCTTATGAATTGACTTTTATCTGTGAGATATTCTATGATAGATGGTTTATACTTAGTGTCGTTAAACATAGTTAAATATAAATAATAGACTGGATGTTTGTGTGTGTGTGTGGCGTTTTAACTTTGACATCCATTGTTGGAATAATAAAACAAATCAGTAGATATATCCTTTTTGATTAGACTCTTCAACAGAATCCTATTCACTAATTAGACATCCTAAGTGATATGTTACGAAACCAATCACAGTAATATGGCTTTGTTCATTGTGTTTTTCTTTCTTTCTTTAGCCCTCAAATTTTAATATTAGTTTGAAGTGTTGATTTGTTTTCCCTTTTCCAAGTTTCTATGTATAATCTTTTTTTTCTAATTGAAGAGAGGGTTTGAATATGAACAAAATACTTTCAAGTCGTTTTAAAGTTATGAGGTTAGTTGTTACTTCTCATTTAGCCATATTATGGAAAACTGCTATTCTGAAGCATGCCAACTTGAGTTGATATATATTTACCTCTGTTTCTCCTATAATTCCATTAGTGAGTTGTTGAGGATGCTATATCTCCAGAAATCACCTGGTAAACCTCCCAATTCCGTAATTTAATTATGAATTTTTGAATTTCTCATTTTCGCGTCGAAAGCAACCCTTTTTACCTTCAGTTCGTGTTTCCCACCTGGAAGGACATTTTTGTATTGTATATATACGTATAAGTTGTGTGTTTGTTCCTCCAGATTGCTTGTGGGACTATATATTTTTTCCGGCTGAATTTGGTTCTTCCTTTAGTTAACAGAGGAAGAACTTAGCTTGTCCTGTTGTTGTGTTGCTGACTTTCGTTCCGTTCGCCAGTCCTAGGTGATATCTGAATCCTTCAAATATATATATATATATTCACTTATTTGCATTTTTGTCAATTGAAATTAAATATCTTTGTTTCAATTCCATTATAATTCATGGTTGCCTACTACTGACTACATTTAAAGTTGAAGGAACAACTCATCTCTACTGTCTTGTTCCCTCTACCCGATGGATGTTAAGTTGGGGTTTTTTTACCACATAATGTTCAAAGATATTTACAGTTTCGTTGTGATGAATTGTGTCATTTGACCTTTTAACGGTATCAGTTATCAGTTTGCACTTTGATATGACTCTTCGATTTGACAATCGATTTTTTTATTTATAATTCATTCCTCGTTATTGATTTATTTTATAAGCAATCTAGGGGCTGCAAGTAAAATTACATGGTTGATGAGCATAATAATTTATAATTAACACTTATGTGATAACTTATATATCATTGATGGTGTTGGTTAGGATATGCAATACATACATCCCTACCTACCTCTTAATTCGATGCACCATGTCTATTAGTGTTGAAGTAGGTCATTAGGAATCTAAGGTGTGGCATTAGTTCATGGAGACACTAACTATTAGTCAAAAATATGTTGACAGATTCTAACTAATTGGTTAGGGTCCGCTCGATTATCTCAATAGTTGAAAATTTTGGATGATATGATTCAGAATCGGTCACAATAGCGCAGATCCATTCTTTCTTGATCACTCCTTAAATCTTGAGTTTTAAATTTATATTGTGTTGTGTTGTTCGGAGAATTCGTTCTTTCCTAACAAACCATACTGCGTGTGTGTGTGTGTGATGTTTCCTGCTATCCCTAATTTTATCTCTAGTTCTACTGTTCTGAGATTTATCTTAATGATTTTATGTCTTCGTACTGATGTCATGTTCCGACTTGAATCGATACAGATATGCGCCGCTAGCTTGTAGATCGTTGATAACTCATTGTTTGAATTCAATTACAGATTAAATTGATCTAAAGAAATGCTAAGAACTTGATAATTTCGAAGTCGAATAGTTCATATTTCTAATTATCAAATAGATTCATGACAAAAGGTTCCTTGTGAAATAATAGTAGAACAAAAGTTTATTATTGTTGTCGTCACTTTAGGATGAGAATATCGTTGAACAATCAAAATAACACAATTTATTGATTTTATTATTAATATTTATTCACTATTTATCATTTAATCAATTTTTATTCTTCATTATTATTTCTTTTTTTTTTATCTTTCCCTTTATTTTTTTTTCTTCTAGTTATTCGCATTACTATTTGCTATACTTTTATGTTGTTCAGTAAAACAACGAAATGAGGTCGAATATACTGAAGTACAAGTGAATGTTTAAAAGTGATAAAGAGAAGAAGAAGAAGAAGAAGAAAAAAAAGAGAAACACTAAATAATTCTTGTATGAGAGGAATGATTAAACAAACTAACAAACAAAAATCAGATCAATATTCATTCATCCATCTATCTATCTATCTGTTAGCCTCTTTTTTTCTTCTTATGATTATCATCATCATATCTTATTAGCATTTTTCATTGTTGTATTCCCTTCTCTTCCTCTCTCTCTCTCTCTCTCTCTTCTTTCTTTGAAGTATATTTCAATAGAATTACTGTGATTTATAGTTCATTTCAAATGAAATGAATCTTCAAATAATACAACTGAACAAAATATTTGACTGAAACTCTATTTGGTTTCTGTTGTTTAACTAATGAACATGGTATTGATGATGATTATAATAGTAACAATAATATATAGTGAATTAAATTTTGATCTACATCAGTAGTGAATATTTCCTCAAATTAATTTTTAAAAAATTTCTGTTTTCCTCTTCTTTGTATTCTTAGTTGTGTTTTTTTTCCTGGATTCATTCTGTTCAATGAACATCAAGATCATCTGTATATGTATTCATACACTTACACACAAACCCACACACACACACACTTCCATTCTATGGATTACATATTTCATGTTGTTGAAAAAAAAATACCCATAAATTAGTTTTAGTGTTGAGATACATTCCGATTAACACTAACGTCATATTTGTTCATTATTTTAGTGTTTCGTTAATAATGTTCTATACTTTTTCTTCGTTTGGATACTCCTTTTTTCTTTTTTTTCTTTTATTTTCTTTTCTTTTCTTTCCTCTAGTAAAAATCATTTGGAATTCTTTATTTTCTAAGAAATTAACTTTGTAAATTATTTGAACATAGTACTATCTCTTTTTTTTTCTTCTTCTTCTTTTCAATGAATGTCCTACCAAAATGGGAATGATTGTAAATGATGAACAATGTGAAAACATACAATTGTAAGCGCCACCACTATTCATTGTACTTTTAGTAGTAGTAGTAGTAGTAGTAGTAGTACAAACAATATTGCGATATTTTATTCTTTTATTCTACAAATTCAAACATTGAAATACAAGTCAATGCATAATAATGATGAGTATTATCATTACTATGATGATTGTTTTTCGTTTTATTCTTCCTTTGTGTTATGATATTTTGATTTACTTTTCTGTATTTATGTATAGTATCGGTTATTTCTAATAAACAAAGTTTTTTTTTTCTTCAAAAAATCATTGTTTCCATGATTCTTTTCTTCTTTTCACATATTCATCTTTCTTTATGTATCATTAATAAACTGGGTATTATGGACGTGCATGTATGTATGTATGTATGTATGTATGTATGTAGGCAGGTAGGATATGTGTATAAGATGCAATGAAAGTGAACATTTCCCCTTTTCTATTCTTTATTCCTTTAAATAGAAATGCATTTCTCTTCTATATTAATGTATCATTATTAGTTTTTTTTTTCTTATTCAATGTACAATAATAATGATTATTATCATTTTTAGTTTTGTGAATTAGAAAAAAAAGGGGTTTCTTCTCTCTCTCTCTCTCTCTCTTTCTTTTTCCTCTAAATTGTTGCTTATCATACTTTTTATGAAGTAATTAAATTGCTCATCTTTCTTCTTTTTCTTTAACTAAAAGTTGGGATCTTTTTACTTAATTGCTTACTTACTTACTTATTTATTAGTTATTTTCCATTGTCTTTTCAATTCATGTTAAACGAATGAATCAACACATAGAAATCTTAATCGTTTCATTGATAATTAATTCAAACATTGTGCAATAAAATTTTAATTTGAATATCCAGAATGAATATTGCTCATTTATGTATTCAACTTAAAGTTTATTAACATTTGAAATAATTAAAAAATTAACTTTTAAACAGGGTTGATCAAAAAACATTGTTTATTTCTTATTGTATATGAGATGACTACTAAATTATCTATTTAAGTAGTATATCTATATATATATATATTCTCATTGTGTACACATCATTGTTTAGTGGTTATTTTATTGTTCTCAAATTTTAGTATTATCACTACTGTTATCATGAATACTATGATTGATCATTATCATAGTGAATTGTGCTTGTTTTTTTTTACAGAATGAAGACTTGTTTACATATACACGTTTCTTGCTACTTTCCTTTTTTAGTACTGATACTTACTTACGCCCGTTACTCCTCGTGAAGGAGCATAGGCCGCTCACCAGCATTCTCGATCCAACTCCGTCCTGAACAATCCTTTCCAGTTCCTATTTATCCTTTTCATATCTGCTTCTATTTCCCGACGTAATGTGTTCTTTGGCCTTACTCTTTTTGTTATAAACTCTCTGTTTTCTTACGGTTAATGACCCAGCTATTCCTATGGCTTAGTATTCTCGAACACCGATTCACTCGACAAGTCCCCAAATCAGAACACGGTTGAACAGGAAAAAGATTATATTCCAAACAGCAAGTCAGAAGCACAATAGGGGAAAACGTCGGTATATTTATAGTTTTTACATAAGAAGATTCCAGAGTGTTCTCCGACTATCGACTAGTGCTGATTGGATAAGAATCAGCCAATCAGCGTGCACCAAAACAATCATGCATTGAGCATGCTTTAATCTAGTCTATGCCCTGCTAACACCTCCCCTCTGAGCAGATTCGTAGGATCTGGTGCTAGGGTCCAACTGCAACTGAATGACTGGCTTGTGCTTTCGATTAGTCCATCGTCTAGGCAATGAAGAATTATCACTTTTTCCTTGCACAGATACTGACATGTCTGTTCCCGGCGTTTTGATTTTTCTTAAAAAAAGTATGCATAACTTTTAATTCTTCAACATTCTCCTCCTCCGCGAAACAATGTCGGATCCTTATATCTCCAAGTTACAAATAATAGGACTTTATTTAAACGACGTTTCTCGCATTGAATGTCGGATCCACTAGAAACGACTAGATGATAATGAACGACCTTTGATTTGAGGTCAAAGTTTAATTCTTCTGAAGCATTCCTTTCAAATCCATTAGGAATTTCATCAGTGGATAATGGATCATTACGGAAATCATCATCTAACAAAATTAAATTAGACTTTTGACCATAATTTGACTCAGCTGATATATTTTCCTGATTTTTATGAGAAATTTCATCAAAATAACATGCATTGTTCTGAGAACCCATGTCTGATACATTGTCATTAAAAATCGGATAAGCTGATTCAATATAAGTTTCTGTCTCACAATGATTTTGAGTAACATTCGGTATAATTGGGTTCGTTGTGTCACTGCAGTTATTTTCTGAATACGAGTCCCCATAGCTTTCTTGGCTAATATCACGTGGACCATAAATTTGTTCTAGCTGAAAGTTATTTTCAGAGCTAGACAGGACCAGTAGTGCTTCATTCAATTCTGGACTCCGGGCTTCATCTACAGGGTCTGGCTCTTGATCATTTCGTATTGCCACAACTTTATGAGCATTCAGCACAGTATTTTCTTGCTGTGAGCCGGACACGTTACAAATATTACGTTCTGATTCAGGTATAAAGGGATTTGAACCCTCCACTAGATATGCTTCTGAAATGTCTGTTACTGCATCATAAACAGATTTCTTATTTTCTGGTCGAGTGAAAAGTGTGCTCAATAGTTGTTGTTGCAAGGCTAACAACTTCTGCTGGTGCTGTAATATTAACCGCAACTGTTCTAAAGAAATCGCCATTTTTCTTTAGTTTTTCCCCGTCGCCACTGTTATAATCTCTCTGTTTTCTTACGGTTAATGACCCAACTATTCCTATGGCTTAGTATTCTCGGACACCGATTCACTCGACAAGTCCCCAAATCTGAACACGGTTGAACAGAAAAAAGATTATATTCCAAACAGCAAGTCAGAAGCACAATAGGGGAAAACGTCGGTATATTTATAGTTTTTACATAAGAAGATTCCAGAGTGTTCTCCGACTATCGACTAGTGCTGATTGGATAAGAATCAGCCAATCAGCGTGCACCAAAACAATCATGCATTGAGCATGCTTTAATCTAGTCTATGTCCCGCTAACACTTTTCCGTTTCCCCTCAGGATTCCAAGTTAGGGCTTGCCTCGTGATGATTTCCGTAATGTATGTCCTATCCATTTCCATCGTCTTCTAATTTCCTCTTCATCTGAAAGCTGGTTCGTTCTCTCCCACAGAAGGCTATTGCTGATGGTATCCGGCCAATGGATGTTTAGTATCTTGCGTAGAGAGCTGTTTATAAATACTTGTACCTTCGAAAGGCTCGTTTGGCTTTGCCAACTTCGTCACCTATGGCGTAGGTGAGATATCCGTCTATCAATAAAAGGACGAGTATACTGTTCGGCAGTCCGTTCTGTTTTAATTTACGGCAGCGAAACACGGCCATTAAGAGTAGACGATACTCGTAAGCTACTAGTATTTGATCACAGATGTATTAGAAATATTGCTCACATCTGCTGGGATCACCGGGTAAGTAATAGTGAGGTTAGACACTGGGTATTAGGAATGATGGTAAATCAGTTGATGAGGTTGTGAATCTTCATCGACTGAGATGGTTGGGCCACGTGTTACGTATGCCCGAACACCGATTACCACGTCGTGCAATGCTAACGGGTGTTCGGGATGGTTGGAAGAGAATTAGGGGCGGCCAAACCAAAACGTGGCATCAGTGCTTGAAGACACTAACTTCTAGTCTGAACTATGTTGGTAGATGCAGACTACTTGGTCGAGGTCCGCGTGACTATCGTAACCAATGGTCGGGACTCTGGATGACATGGCTCAGAATCGATCACAATGGCGTCGGTGTATACACTGTCTGTCTTCCCTTAAACTATGAGATTAAAATCGCTTCGTATCTGTCTTTCTATGAACTAATTCTTTCTTCCTGTACTATGTCCTTATATGCAATCTTTCTTTTATATATTACCATCTCTGAATTAACTACTTTTATGAATCCGGTGTTCATCTTGTTGTGTTAATGAGGTATGGCAACTTGGACCGATGCATATATGTGCCTGATCCTACGTTGTAGCTGACTGACATGATCTAGTATAGTGGTTTAATTATCTATTATCGTAAACTAGTGTGCTCATTCGTATCATCCAACATACTTTTCGTGTCTAAATCGTATTATGTTATGTCGATTAATTTCAGTTCTGTATCATTTGTCCATTACAGTTTAGATAGTTGCCATTATCATGATTGTCTGGTACTTAGTGTAGATCGAATTGTATCGATCAAGTTAAAATGCAGCCTCTAGTATAAGTGACTTGAAGTCACGTGGATCGCGCCTTGATGTTGGGTGATGGGCTGTAATCAAAAGGAAATCCTTAACATAAGGTTCGCGTTAGTGAACTGTGATCAGATGTAACTTCGGTATCCAAATGACTGATAACACCTGTAGGAACTTAACCGACGTCACCCAACCTTACGTTGGAGAATGATACCGTAAATAATGACAGTTGACGAGAGGAATGTATAATTATTGTGACAAGTCACAAAGCATTTACATAATGCATATACATAACCTTCAATCACCATTTACATATTCTGTTATGTTCTGCAATCCAAACTGTTTTCTTAACTGACCTCCAAGTGTTATGCAAAGCCGTTCTTTCGATGCACTGAAGCTCTGCACTCTGTGCGACCATTGTTGCAATTCTAACAACACTTTCCGTTACACACTACTTACAAACATCCTTGTGAGTAGCATCCGCTACATTACCACTGAGCTATTATGTTCAAAAAATACGTATATGCACTGATAAGTGCTAACTGTCACGAAACCTAGGTCCAAGATTTTCCTGTGTACAACCTGTACCAGCCTAAAGTACCAGTGCTATATTAACATACTTAATTACACCTGTTACCCTCGATGGAACATAGGCCACCGATCAGCAGTCTCCATCCCAATCTGTCCTGGACCTTCCTTTCTAGTTCTATCCAATTATTGTTCATTCTTCTCATATCTCTCTCCATTACTCGACGTAATGTGCTCTTTGGTATTCCTCTCCTCCTTTGGCTTTCTATTGACACATATATACAAGTATAACAAATATTTTCATGATGTCAGTTATCAATGTAGTTCCTTTTTTTAAATCAACAAAATAACTTGACAATACGAATCTGATCAATGACAATCATAGAATTTCTAGTTGTGTATTGAATACTATGTGCTTGTGCACTGATGAAGGTTTGAAGTTTTACTTACAATTAGTTCAATACTGATCTAAAGTAGCTATATCAATGAAATGGTTTGTTTATATTATTCAGTACTTGAACAACCTCTGTTTCACTTAACCAATATCTTAAAATCTTTGGAAAGAAATTAAGCATGTATATTTTTGTACTCCGAACGGATAAACTGTACATACTTCAATTGTAGATGATGGATCATATCATCTAACTCGTTTGTAGTTTGTTAAATTCTTTAAGGAATATACTAATCAATATAACAGCGTGGACAACCTTTACGTGAAGATTTAAATAATATTGTTGGCCTATAGTTACTTGAACTGAATTCGTAGAATAATCTAAAATGACTTATTGTTATTTCGCATGTTTGTGAACCAGTTCAATCTCTTATGAGTCAGTCATTCTCAACACAGGTTCTATGACAAATATGCAACAATCGAAATCATCACACCTCGCATCAGCAAAACAAAAGGGATACAGTAAGAAAAAATATATATAACAGGAAATCTTATCATAAGAAGTGGAAATATAGACTTGAGAAATACACTTCAAAAAGTTAGGAATATGCAGCTATATCCAATCATCCGATCAGTTACAGTCATATACGCTGTTCATACGTGATCGCAACCTAGTACATGAGAGGCAAAATAAAGAATGAATGAGAAATTTTAATTCGAAACGGTAGAATTATATACACAACTCCTTGACAGAAATATAGGATAGATATGTATATCTTTTCCTCAGATATATAAGTCAAAACCGTGTTAAACTGCATTCTCAACTTCATCAAATAGCCTGACATGTTTAGTCATCGATTATATGGCTACTGACCTCGAGACATGTGAGCATTAGTACGTTCTGTGTCTGGTTTCGCTCAAACTATCACCTCTTCCGTCTTTAATAAAGGTGTTTGTTCAGGTGGGAGTATGTCGGCATGATACATAATTCAAGCTTTGGAGGAACATAGATAGTGAATGCGAATCTGTTATTATGAACGCTTTTGTCTTGTCAACCAACATATCCAACTATTGCATGGATTCCAACTAACAAGTCTCCACCTCACTAAATGTCTCAGACCAACACGCAACGGCTTTATTAATTAATACATTATGTTGATTTGTATAGCACTAGCTTTTTCATTCTACTCTTATTTCAGAACTTCGGGAAAAGGTGTGATCAGGAAAGAGTTCTCCATGCCCTAATTACTTTGCCCGACAAGGCTTTATTGTTTCGCCTACGGACTTGATTTTTCTACCAAGTAATCAATTTATAATCTCATCATTTCTAAATGATTGGACCCAATATATTCAATCAATCCTTCAAAGATAATTTATAGGTGAAAGTCTAAAAAGATTTCATATCTTTTATCCTCAATACAAAGTCAAATGCTACAAACTATACTCTACTTTTCATAAGACAATCAACATTTCGCCTACACTACAAATGGAACAGATTGGTAAAACCCAGAAGAGATCTCATTTGACATCAGCCAATCAGAGTTGTTAAGACTTTCAAGATAAATGAAATGTTGAATTAAGTGATTATTATGAGATAACTCTGATATATACTTTCATACAACTCGACATTTACATTATACACACCAGTAGGACACTTTGAAAAGTTTGCTTGATTTGACTTACAAATTCAGTTCTCTAGAATAGAATATGACAAAGCTATTCTGAAGTCAAACTTATACCATAGTACTTGAACTTCCAACTTACCATAATACAGATCGAATCACAAAGAATTTTGTCAAGGATAGTAAAAAAACCCCTTTTCTAATCTATTATCGTTACTAGTGACCAAAACTTTAGATTTTACTGTAGCAACGAAATTAAATAATTTAAATATTAGTTATAAAACTATATTGCTTCATTGTTATGCTCCGATAAACATCATGAATGGTAACTTTTGGGATTCATTTATGGAACAATACTATGCATATGTTTTTTTCGTCTAATTGTTAAATAACTAAACTATGAATATTCATGTCCCTCTTATTCTGAGCTTCATTTTGACCTATGAACTATTATTATATCATTTACCATTCTTGAATTATGTCCTGTCTGTTAGTTACATAAACTGGTGTCGATCTTCGTTTGTGTGTTTTAAGTTTTCAAATGACTTTATCGACTGTCTAACTCTAAGATGTCGTCCAAAACATATCAATAAATACAAATATGTTTATGTTACCAATATCTACGTGACTCCAGATTACATATCATCTGCACTATCTGTTTTTGCTGATGAATTCACTGAGTTCGCTGTTACTGCCTTCAGTGATTCACTTTCAGTTGTATGTTGTGATTTCAATTCATGTGACTGTAACTTCCTTACGTCACTAGGTCACCAAAATGTAGTAGATTTTCCTACCCGTTTGGATGCTCATCTAGACTTCGTCTTCATTAATGATGTGGGTATATATGCGACTCGTAAATGTGCTCCATTGTCTAGCTCAGATCACTGTATAATTCGTGTTCTACCTAAAGTATATGGAAAGCATGGGAAGAGTACACTCCTACGTCAAACCAGAAAAGTCAAATATAGGAATTACACAGAAGAAAATATCCGAAATCTGAAAAACATGTTTCATACGACTAACTGGGAATTATTTACAGATGACTCACTCGAAAACACTACTGATGTTATCACTTGTTACCTTAAATTCTGTTCTGATATTTGTTGTCCCACTGAAACCATTTCTGTGAGTTTTGATCGACTTACGTCTTCACAACTAAAAAGACTACGGAGGGTGAAAGAAATAATGTACAAGTAGAAAAACTCCAATGAAGTTCGTAAGTTAAATGGCCTGATAAACCTAGAGATTAGACGTCTCAACCCTATGTTTACTCAAAAACTATTGTCTTGCGAAAACTCTCCAAGTATGTGGAAACTCTATAAAGAACTTACAGGTGACAGAGAGTTTAGGAGCGATAACCAGCTGAATGTTTGTGACTTAAATAAGTCTTTTGTACGTCAGTCATCTGATGTGATGCTCCCTCTATCCACGGGTTTAAAAACTAGCTGTGTTCCTACTTTCACTGAAACTGATGTACGAGGATGTCTCCAGTCGCTTAATTCATCTCGATGTTTTGGACCTGATGGTATGCCAAACATCCTTTTTAAAAAATGTGCTGACGTTCTGTGTCATCCGTTCACAACTATATTTAACAAATCCTTCTCATCTAATCTCATACCGAAAATGTGGAGAAAGATGAAGATAATTCCTGTACCCAAGAAAGCATTTGGTGATAAGAATGTAAAATTTAGACCTATTGCAATAACTTCACCCTTCCTCAAAACCATGGAAAAATTATTAATTCTTCCACTTCAGCCTGCGATAAAAGAGCATACTGACCCATACCAGTTTGTATACAGGCGCAAAAGAAGCACTTTAGATGCTGTTGCAGTTCTGCATCACAACATAGTGTTCAACTTAGAAAAGGGTAAGAAGTATGTTCGATGTACTTTTCTGGACTATACTTCAGCTTTTGACTCTAAACCAAGACAACGTTTACTTAACAAGTTAATCAGCATCAACACTGACAGCTGGATAACCAACTGGCTATGTTCCTACCTCTCTGGAAGGGAACAATACACTGTGTTTGGAGGAAAGAGTTTAGATTCTCTACTGTCTCATGAAGGTGTACCACAAGGAGATGTTCTTTCACCTCTTCTATTCTCTTTTTTTCTGCATGACCTGCCATCTTCCACAGAAAACACTTTTGTGAAATATGCGGATGACCTCACTGTATGTATGTCTATCTCTTCCTCTTTACATCCCATAGAAATGAATGAGTTTTTGTCTCGTATTGATTGTTGGTCTGTTGGTAATGGTCTCATACTTAATCTGTCTAAATGTCAAGCTGTTAACTTTAGCATGAGACATGAACGGAATCTAAACACTATTTTGAGATCCCATAGTGCTTGTACCATCGGAGACTCTTTGATAAACTCAGTGTCGAAGGTCAATTATCTTGGTGTTACCTTTTCCTCTGATCTCTCTTGGTCTTCCCACGTTTTATCGTTATCGAAGAAGGTTTTCCGTCTGACCTATTACATAAAGAGATTGCATGCTCTTGGAATTACTCGTCATTTACTCTTACAATTTGTCAATTCTTGCATACTACCTATTATTCTTTACTGTTCTCCATTATTCTCTCCCGGGCTTTTGAGAAAAGACTTTGCTGTATTGCGAAGAGTGCTGAAGGCAGTTAGCAAGGTGTGTGGTGAATCTTTCGAGGTCATAATTAATATGGTTGTGGATAGACATTTAAAATCATGCAAACTCCTGGCAGGTGTCATTTTATCAGATACTAGCCATCCGCTTCACTCTTATCTTTCTCCTTGTATATCTTCTTCTGGTAGAACGAGATGTAATTACATTAAAATCCATGCACGCAAGGAAAAGTACAAATGCTCTATAATACCTTATCTAGCAAATATACTCTGTGACGAACAGGTTGTTAGAGTTAACCTAGTCAATAACCTGCATTCTTAACATGTCTCCATTTTGAAAGTTGTACAGTATTTCGGGTTCATTTTAAACCTTTTTTATAATTTATTTTGACTTTGTCACTGTTTTATTTCCTTAAGAAACAAGTTGAAGAACTCTGTGCTGAGGATTCTATATTGTACCAAAATATAATATTGAATAAAGCCATTAATAATAATATTAATAATAATAATACCTCCCATATTCACAGCCACATTTGGCTATATCTTGTACAAATGTTATTTCTTATTTTTATTGGTACGATGTGGTCTGATTGGTTGGTATATAAACCCAGTATGTTTGAAATAAACGATTCATATTGCAGAGTTTGAGATTGGTGTTCTGGACTTAACAGGCTGGGCTAAGCAGGAAGTAGGACTTCTCGTACGTATCTTATGCGTCACTGGTCCGATCGATAATTCACTGCTCTCTAATTGGCGGTATCATTACGTTATACATTAGCAGAGCGCACAGGTCACAAATTATAACATTCCTATTTTACATGGTGATAATGTAGTTCAGTTCTTCTCAATTTCTTGGCTACATGTTTACTTAAGTATGAAAAGATTTTATCATAGTTGTATCATGTTCAAAATTACAGACCTTTTGTGAACAAATATTTAATGCGGCAGAGATCAGTGACCCTGTTAGATAAATTTAAAATGTTTAAATTTCCCTTCCTAGTATGTCCAGGATAGAGATTTTCAGAAACTAATTACCTAAAAGCAACTGGCTTCATAGATATGAAAGTTTTAAACTTATTCACCTAACCTCACTAAAATATTTCATAGCCATTTCTGAGCATCTATTTTGTTCATTAAATAATCAGATGTCAATGTTCAGGAAAATGTTTGTATTGTTGAAACATCACCTATCAACCCATTGACAGCTAATCGTCTGACCGAATCCATTTTATGTATAAAAATATGAAGAATTATGGTCTACTATTGTTAGGTATGCTGAGGAATATACCAATAATTATCATGTTAGGTCTAATGATGCCCTTGGACTCTAAATGGGCATTTCCTATTGACCGTTATTTATTTCACTCGTTAAATATTGTGTAAATGTTGTTTTCTATTTTATGGTACGATCTGGTTTGTTTGTCTGGTATATAAATAGAGTATGTCTGAAATATAATGATTCATATCTCAGAGGCTGTGACTTGTGTTCTGGACTCAACTGGCTGGGCTAGACAGGGAAGCAGGGCCAATCAGAACCCTAGGTCGTCCTTACGTGTTTTACGTGCCACTGAATCGATCGATAAATACGCTGCTCCATCTAAACTGCAGTCCACACGTTACAACAACTATGATATTAGTACTGCTCTAATAATAGACCTAATCCTATAATTGTAGATTTGTCATGATGTAACTGCCTAATCTATAAGATCTTACGTGGAGGTCACATCATCGTCTACACCAACTCACTGCATCGTAACAATTACCAATACATGATAGAGAACAATCTTAGACTAGATATGGAACAATATATTTAATATGAATAAAAGATATAAGGCAACATTCAGCAGGGACCACGCCTGCAAGGCCGAGTCATGCCATACGTTCAACTCCAATTAATTCAACTCATTCTTCTCGCCCTCTTCATCATTGGGTTTTTCTCCGTGTTAAATGTTGAATGTCTATTTCCCACATTGTCTCGTACTAAGGCCCAATGCCACCACAAATATTTTAACTACTTTAATATTGTTAGTAGTATAATTAAGTTAAGAAAATTGTAATGACATACAATTATCTAGTCCATGGCATTTAAAGTTGTTTATTCTAGATTTTGGTTATCATAACTATTATGAATGTTTAGACATTAGAAATATAAACAAACAGTGTATGTCTCTCTTCTATTAGTATCTATAAATTATACCTTCTAAGTATCCATATAGAATGTAACTAATAGAAAATTACAAAAATTGAACTAGTATTTTCAGTATTTCTGGTCAGTCCACATAGTTAAAATGATCCGATAATGATAAAGATAGAATGATGAAAAAGTTAATTTTCTATTTTTGTTTATAACTGATCTGAAAATTTGTAAAAAAAAAATCAATTGATACATTGAATCTCGTATTAATAAAAATAAGTTACTCACAAGTTTCACTGAAGAGGACGCAGTAGCTAAGTAGAATACGCGATGGTGTTTGAAGTGAACAGTTCTAGGTTCGAGTTCCGTAGTGAATATCAACTATAAGATGCAGGTACATTCAACTGACAAGCCCGAAACACTAGTCCTGGATTTCACTACGAGTCACTATTCATCTTTGTTTAAAATGCTTGTGATTTAAGGCAATATCGAGGTAATCCACACAAGATGCACATGTGCCGATAAGAGACTGATCAATTGTAGTCCTAAACAACAATGGAAAAGTACAAGCAAACAATACCAAGTGTTGTGTTGAAATTGTTCTATGAAATCTTTTCACATTTATGCATTCATCAAATTATACTCGTTCAGCTTAGTTTGGAAACGTTATTTCTTTTAGAAATCTTCTAACGAACTTACAGGTTGTTTGAATTAACAACAAAATAAAATGACTCATTTCTCTTATATGTGCACTTGTGACACCAATATTATTTTGCTGTGTTTCTATGTAGAAATCCT
>OX103955.1:44929369-45051869 GCA_944470425.2 Schistosoma bovis
AAGACAATAGGATAGTTGTTTACGTATTTAAACATCAACTCTGGAATGCAGGTACATGCGGCTGACGAGTCCTAAATAGGACAAAACATGCGTCTTGAATTCCACTGCTAGCCACTATTTATCTTTGCATAAAACAAGTAGAGTTTAAAGTATCAATGCTTGTTACTTCAATCTTTTTTTATCGTTTACACACAACTTATGTTACAATTACAAGATTGGTGGATATACACAATCCTAATTTCAGATAATTGTTTGATATGAACAGAGAAACGAAAAACCTTGACAAACTGTGAAAGCTATTTTAAGGGATGTTATTTCAGTTAATTCAAAGATTGTAAAACATTAACATTTATTTTTGTTTCAATAGTAGAAATTATGAGTCAGTTGAAGCTAGACCACCATGGAAAGCCTGGGAGCACAATCCCGACCCCCGCGTGATTCGAACCCACGACCTATCGGTGTCGCGCGCAAGCACACAACCATTAAACCACTGAGCTGTCCGGCGTACAACGGTGTTAATGTCTAACTTCAACCAATCCACAAAATTGCGCCACTGTACACCATTGTCTTCAGTGAGTTGATATCTCACAACAGACCTGGTTGAACTCCACTGGTAACGGCTTGTCACTAGAACTTCAGGAAATCCCTCTTGAAGTCAGTCACTAGTGAGCAGATTACGAAACCGCCATCCAGTGCTTCCAGGTTTTCATGATGGTTTGGTTTCAACTGACTCACGATTTCGGCTAGTGAAATTACTAAAATCTTCACAAAACCCCTTCTGATATTTATTTTTGTCCCTAGTCTATTCTACAGATCGTTTGATGTTGATTCACTGCCATAATCCTTTTGTTCCAAAGCTATGGTAATTCAAACGTAATATTTTGTACTCTATTTTCTACTCTAATTCCCAGCTTTGGGCATAATTATATTTTCCTAATTCTATGTGGTGTGTTGTCGCCTGGTTACTCATCTATTTATTCATGAATCTTTTTACACTGATCTGAAATCTGGAACCAGATAGGAAATGAGAATAAATTGAGTAGTGTTTCAGATGACTTGTCTTCTCTCACTCGCGTGCTTGTCAGCCAATCAGATGATAGAATAGTTTTCTTCTCTCTAACCCACGTTGAACTCACGCATACTAGCCACAACGTTAAGCCGGTCAGCGTATCGCGTCAAGGTCTTAATCTAAATTAGATAAGTATTCTCAACACCGAAAATGGGTAGACAAATCAAGGACGTAACAATGTTGATGCGATGATTCCCCTTCTTTGATTCTCTTTGCTTACATAATTCATTTACATCATTTGAGATTCTATGAATATGTAGTTCAAATGGATATGAATAGGTCAGTAGAAAAGATTACGAGTAGTAGGTCAAAATGAAACCATATCAATTAAGTTAACGGTTGATGAATCCAAATATTTATTCAACTAGATAACTTCACACAGACATACATACATACATACATACATGAAAGTATTTAATCTATTCTCCCATGATATCATTATTATCTCTACAATTACCGATTCATAATTATTTCCGGTCGTTTTATATAAATACTGATAATAATCATAATCATCATAATAAATTAAACCATGAATGGATATTCATTGAATGTAATTGATGACATTCTCTCTTGTTGTATAAATATTGTTGCTATCCACATAATTTTTGATGACCATATTGATGAAGGGAAATGATGATGATGATGCTTCGGATGATGATGATGATGATGATATTGTTGTATGTGTAATTGAATGACTTCCTGTAACACTACAATCGTCATCATTTCACCACATATAACAATGAAAATGATACTGTGGAACAATCATTCTATCATCGTATTCGTCTTTCTGTTGTTTCATACATTGTGAAATGATGACATGATAAATGTGAGTTTGTTGATGAGTAGTAGTCATTTGTGTCATATGCGAAGTATGGGTGTATAAAGGTGAATGAGAATACAAATGAGTGAATAGATGTTTTGGATTTCGGGTAATTAAAACTTGGATATCAGAACACATGTTTCAAATCACTGTACATAATTGATTGACTTGAAATCGAATGTTCAATTAATGGACCTCATCTGTGATGACAAGTGAACATCATTTACTCGATTCTTGTATATCGTGTTGAATGATTTCATCAGACATGATAATTTACTACACTATTCGACTGTCAAAATGTGGTTTTAAGAGGAAAGAATTATTCTGTGTCGAAAACTGGACAATATTTAAGAAGGGAAGAACAAAATGACAGCAAGGAAACGTGAGTGAACTATATGACACAACGAAGAATCTGGTAGGGAAATATATTGAACCAGAGAGACCGGTGAAGGGCAAAGAAGGCAAGACAATCACTGAGATTGAAGAGCAGTAGAATAGGTATGTAGAACACTTTGAAGAATTTGTGGATGGATCAACCACACTGGATCCATCAGACATCGTAGCAGCACACACACGCCCAACCTCGAGATCAACGACCTGAGTTCTTCTGTGATCTGTTTTTCACAGGCCACATCGTGACACTACTGATCATTATGTAACAATTTATTGAATGAAACTGGTCACAGCTGACAGATGCAGTCGAAGCGAGGACAGGTATGTGACAAGTTACCTTACTCGAGTCCTTTCTTATTCGTCTGGTGTTTGATTAGATTATGAAGAGCGCTACATATGAGGTGAAACGTTGAATACGATGGACAACTCGTAATATTCAACACCATTTGGACGTCACATATCACCTAGAACTTCCATAACATATAAACTGACATATGCAAGTGAATATGGTGAGCAATTGGGAACAACCGGAATGGAAATTCTAACACAGAATCGATTGGCGAATACTTGTGGATGTCCTAGGCTCCTCCATGAGGTGTAACAGGCATAAGCGAGTGAATATCAAAATACCTATGTGTGTAAGATGTGAAACAACGTTTATGAAGAGGAAATCGACTATTTGATTTGATGTGTTAATATATTCTTAGAAATTGTGACCTGTAATGAGACAGTATATGTTGATTGCATGTAGTAACGCAAATGTGATGAAGTGTGCAGATTCACTGAGATTATTGCACTACGCAAAATACATGTTTCAAGTTTTCGTGGATTATAGTTTGATATAATGTTAGAGGATGTTAGAGGAATTATTGATGTGAGTTTGTGAGATGTGTAGTGACTCACATGTATCACGAGAACACGACTGGTTTAATAAAAACAATTATTGTTATAACCAACTGTACCAGTGTTTGTTTTAACGTGCTTTTGTTTGACTGTGCTAATGACAGCTATTTTGTGCTTCCATTGATATTCACACCCTTTGATTGTGACTTCGCGCGAATTCGGTTACGTTCTGTAACCAAGCTTGTATCCTGGCACGATCTCGGTATCCTTTCGATACCACGAGATCGCCAGCAAATATGTATCTCGATTTGGTCCATTGATCGCCTTCTGATATTTGGCTCCTCGGAGATTTTATGGGTTTCTTTGGTTACGTTCAACCTTCACCTTCTGATCTACTTGGCACGTGTTTCTTGGTAGCGGTGTTAATAGTTAACCTCAACTCGACACCACGCTACAGATGTATGGAGGATACGTATTGAATTGATTGATTCTCGACTAAAAGATTTCATTGATATGGAATACAATGTGGATGCAATGAATGCAACTTGGTGTAGATGTAGTGTAGAAATGCTGAAATATTTCAGCTGATTCAATCACAAGATCGGTGACGTCACTAGCAGTGTATCACACATCTGTTTTCAGTGTGTCAATGTGACATTGACATTTGTATAAACAATTGTATAGTCAAAATTCTATTGATTCATTCCCATGTTGATTCGATGGTAGATACGAATTTATATTTGAACACACACAATATGCAACAGTTTAGATGAAATGGTTATCTTGTCAACATGTGAATTCTGATCAGTCAGTCTTGTTTCTGTTCATCTCTCCCACTCTCTGTCACTCTGTACACCTAATTCCTTCCTCGTCTTAATCGCTCAATCACTCACTCACTCAATCGCTAACATTATGCCCAGTGTCATTGCATTTGTCGAGTCATATTTTGTTTCGGAAATCCAAATTTCCCTCAAGAATATTGGTGATGAATTTGGAAAGTGTAATTCACGACTTGTCTTGTTTATGTTTGAACTATGTAATACTGAATGTGTGTTTTTGTTTAGTGAGTGGGACAGTGATAAGAATGTAGTGTAGTGTTATGTTGAAGATTTTTGGTGTGTTTTTCTTCAGGCAGAATGGAAAGGTAAGTATTTCTCTCAGGTCTTGTTGCACTGGTCAAGAGGGTGAAATATTTTCAATGGGAAATCTGTCAGCTACAAATTATCATATCTTTTCAACAGTTTGTAAGAGATGGTGTCGAATTTGTTGTGGATCGTTAAGAGATACAAGTAAGTCGTGAATTGTGTGACGATGATATTCATAGGAAATTATCACTTCTAAACGAGTTCGTTCAAATCGATGGTAATGACTGTTTAGATGTTAATTCATTGTCAGTGAATCCATCATGATACGAATTCACAACCGATCAGCATCAAATATTTCCATGTTGACCAACATTGTTCAGTGGAAGAGCAGGATCGTTCATTATATTAATTGACTTTCATTGCTGTTCTGATATTATCAAATGATGATGACACATGTAGATCCCGTGTTAGAGAATTTTGCTGTTATGAAAATCGAGTTGAAATTAAATTCATTCCACGTGTATGCCACTTTGAAGCATGTTCATCACTCTCATGTTTTCATATACGAATTGTGTGACTGATCGGTGATGTCAGTGATGTGATGTTGACGTAATATTGAATGTGCAAATAATTGCACTGTATACCTGTGTCGAATCTCTTATGTTTGTTTGAACAGTGAAATGCAATTTAATCGATGGATTAGTGCAATTGTTGTTCAATCGATCACTTCTCCATTGATTATTCACATTGTTATCATGTCAACCACCACTTCGTTATATACGTAATCCTGTGAATTGCCAGTTGTTGACCTACTGTGGTATAAATACCCGTTGTATTTGACTTACTGCAAGTTACAGCTTCCTCTTCAATGAATATTGAACTGAATATCGACACACACACACACACATTAAAAGCGTGATATCCTGTTATTATTATTATTATTATTATTATTATTATCATCATCATCATCACCACCATCACAGAATTGATGATAATGCCTACTGTGAATTGGTTAATGTGAAACACATTTTCACACAGTTATATATTCATTCTTCTACATACAATAATTATCAACTATGTATAGACATTGATAAGAATAACAGCTGTTTCAAATTAGATGTTACACACACACGAGATGTTCATTCGCGCTCGCTTATCCACCATGATCAATATGAATGTGTTGTTGGTGTTGTTGTTGTTGTTGTTTCAGTTGGCACTATACAGTTTGAATACACAGTTTCATAGATTATAAATGAATTAGGGAAATTATGTTGATCGTTAGTTGGTTAGTCAGTAAGTTAGTTCACTCGAATCGATTTCAGAATCGATCTGATTCTATTTGTAACATGAATTAAACATCAACTGTTGACTGGAAAACACATTAATAATCGATGAGACAGATGGTGGATGAACAGATAATCACTTGTGAAACTTGGTCAGCTGAATAATCCGAAAGTGACAGGATGAAAATACTGTATATTCATCGTCGTGTTCAGTTACAAATCCCCACCAGTCCATTTTCACATCGTCGTCCATCCAACATTCGTGTCATTGGAATCGATGTTAGTGGAATCAGTATAAATTAGGACAATGTTCATTCAGTATTTCTATTATGTTGTTGAATATTTTGTGAGTAATCAGTGGAATGGGGAAAACGATGTTGAGTGTTGAGTTGATATATTGTGGTGAAAATCTTGATAGTGGAAATCTAGTGTCTTTCCACTCTCGATATTCTTTTGAGTACTGCGATCAAAATTCGCATCATCACGAAATTCCGATCCACTATTCAAAGATACATGAACAAGAGATGAGATTTAGTCTCTTTGAGTGATCTGATCACATTACATTTTCTTCAACATGCATACCACACAAATGTTCAAATTGAAATTCACATATGAATTGATTGAAACAAGTAATTGAATAAACCGGAAATCCATTCATCCTATCTGTTACCTTCTTTGTATTCCATCAATGAGATTGTCACAAGCATGGTAGATAAGCAGATAGATAGATAGTTAGATAGATAGATAGGTAGTTCAATTGAAACATGGATAGATAGATAGATAGATAGATAGATAGATAGATAGATAGATAGATAGATAGATAGATAGATAGGTAGATAGATAGATAGTCGTTCGAATGAAGAGAACGGAAGTATCATTCAAACTACACCACTGGTAATCTCTCTCTCTTTCTCTCTACATTTCTTTCTGTTTTCCTCCATCACTTAAACACACACGCACATGCACACGGTTGGGAGCAAACTGACAATATGCATTAGAAACGGAAACCCGTGAAACACATTCATTCAATGTAATGCCAGTCACAACTGATATTGTATGCAATGAGAGGATTCATCAATTTCACATTGAGTGGGAGCATAACGGAAGAGTATTTGATATACTGAATGGTAGAGTGTAGTGTAGTTGGCGAAATGAAATGTGCAATTTAAATATGAATAGAATGTGATATGCATGCCGCCTACCATCGTATACAATTATCGACTTCTTTTTCATTAGATAATAACTGCGAAAAGTGAGTGAAATATGAGAATGAATGATGGTGCAGAAAGAGAATGACATAAATGAAGTGCAGAGGCAGACTGGACACAGAAAGTGTGTTAGTTCCAATTGACAAAGAGTGATCCACTCTCTGTGGCTAAGCGAAAGTAAACTGCTGACAACTGATGATGATGATGATGATGATGATGATGATGATGATGATGATGATGATGATGATGATGATGATGATGATGATGATGATGATGATGATGATGATGATGATGATGATGATGATGATGATGATGATGATGATGATGATGATGATGATGATGATGATGATGATGATGATGATGATGATGATGATGATGATGATGATGATGATGATGATGATGATGATGATGATGATGATGATGATGATGATGATGATGATGATGATGATGATGATGATGATGATGATGATGATGATGATGATGATGATGATGATGATGATGATGATGATGATGATGATGATGATGATGATGATGATGATGATGATGATGATGATGATGATGATGATGATGATGATGATGATGATGATGATGATGATGATGATGATGATGATGATGATGATGATGATGATGATGATGATGATGATGATGATGATGATGATGATGATGATGATGATGATGATGATGATGATGATGATGATGATGATGATGATGATGATGATGATGATGATGATGATGATGATGATGATGATGATGATGATGATGATGATGATGATGATGATGATGATGATGATGATGATGATGATGATGATGATGATGATGATGATGATGATGATGATGATGATGATGATGATGATGATGATGATGATGATGATGATGATGATGATGATGATGATGATGATGATGATGATGATGATGATGATGATGATGATGATGATGATGATGATGATGATGATGATGATGATGATGATGATGATGATGATGATGATGATGATGATGATGATGATGATGATGATGATGATGATGATGATGATGATGATATGATGATGATGATGATGATGATGATGATGATGATGATGATGATGATGATGATGATGATGATGATGATGATGATGATGATGATGATGATGATGATGATGATGATGATGATGATGATGATGATGATGATGATGATGATGATGATGATGATGATGATGATGATGATGATGATGATGATGATGATGATGATGATGATGATGATGATGATGATGATGATGATGATGATGATGATGATGATGATGATGATGATGATGATGATGATGATGATGATGATGATGATGATGATGATGATGATGATGATGATGATGATGATGATGATGATGATGATGATGATGATGATGATGATGATGATGATGATGATGATGATGATGATGATGATGATGATGATGATGATGATGATGATGATGATGATGATGATGATGATGATGATGATGATGTGATGATGATGATGATGATGATGATGATGATGATGATGATGATGATGATGATGATGATGATGATGATGATGATGATGATGATGATGATGATGATGATGATGATGATGATGATGATGATGATGATGATGATGATGATGATGATGATGATGATGAATGGGTTGGGCGATATACTCAAACATACGCTCATATAAAATCAGTCAGAGTGAATGAGCGAATAATTGACAAGGTGAAAATGTGAGTTAAGACGAATGAATGAGTTGGTCAATCTGGAAAACAGATTAACATTTGTGGACTTCATATAGAACTAGACACCACAAATTCAGTTTCAGATCATGATTTTCTCATCTGTTGATATTTATGAATTTTCGATATATTCACATGGTATTTTGATTATCTCTGATTCCATCCATTTAAGCTTTTACTCATTTTTACCGACTGTTCAACGAACATATCCAGATGGTGTCAAGTAGAGAGATGGATAAACTTGAAGATGACCTAATGTAGCACAATCAGACGATGGTGATTTCATGATTTTTCAAACATCGAATCTGATTGAGTAAAATGTGAGAAGTTGGTGACGTGTGTTTGGAAGTGGATAGTGGTTGACGACCTGTGTTACACTAATCATCTGGATTCATACAGCCTGACAGAGAAATCTCTGATACCGGTCGGTGCAAGTGATCACTGTGCTTGACTGAGCACCTTCAACTAATTAACTGCATTGAAACAAGAATGTTTAGTATGGATGATGATGCTGATGATGTCTGTTAAACACTGTATCCAATATGAATGGATGGAAGATTGTTTCGGGTAATTTGATGTGTGAGTACAGTAAGTTGGTGCATGTGGCAAACATACTGGTTGAAATGTTTGAAAGAAATTAAGTGAAGGTATATTCCAGTCACATATCCACTTCCTATTGTTCAGTAGATTCACAGTTCCTTCCAACACTCGTTAGTTCGATATATCTACTGAGATGGATTAGTGATTACACAAACACGTTGATTATTATACACTTTCTCGAATTGACGGACGGATCGATCTCATGTTACAACTTCAGTAATTAATTGCGACATTGCGTGATCATTAATAATAATGAGCTGATCATTATTCAACGTGATATGATCGAACATTGAATTCGATGTGTGTTGTTGTCTGTGAAATGGAATATTTGTACATTCGATTTTCAAAGTTGATAATTGAACTACGAGAAATGATTAGTTCCAAGTGTGTGTGTGTGTGTATGCGAGTGTGTTATTCCCTACACATGTATTCTCAAGTATGTGTATGTTCACAGTGTGTATATGTACCTGATTCAATGTATTAGTGTTTTGTACGTTGATTGAAGGAAGTTCAAATGACTGATTGGAACTACTTTGATAATTTGAGGTGTTATTTTAAAATGCTTGATAATAAGTGTGAATTGGGTTTTTCACATGTGTTTGTTTGAAGAGATTGTATACAACAATGGCATCAGGTGTTGTGCATAATTTGTGCCGAGATGTGAATGTACCAAAATATTCCTGGACGAATGTTTAACCATACACAACACTGAAGTTTAGTGGAAATCATAAACCGGATTGGCATGATCGAAGAGCGAGAAGTAACTGAAACTTTCGTAATAAATATCAAACAGAACAGTATTGAAACGACTACTTGTGATAAAATGAATACAGACATGTTGTTCATTGATGGATCAAAATACTGATCTTTATGAATTGGACAAACTCCATAATGTTTAACGGGAAAAATTATTGCGAATACTGTGTTTGAATGAATAGTAAATGGCTTACAAATTTCTTATTTTTGATTGAAGCAAGGAAAATAAGCATGTTCAACTGTAGGTCTGATATTTAAGTGTCCTCTAGTCTGAAGCTTGAATATATGGGAAGCAAAGTGCTATGTATTACACGCCACAAATGTATCATCTACATAAGTGACATAAAGCTGTGTCTAATTGATCACTGATTTCACACCTGTCTGTTCTATATATCTCATAAACGTATATGCCAGGATTGAATGCAATGAGCTGCCAATGAACACTCTATCAATTTGGTGATGTAGGATATCATCGAAGTGAATTTGAATATGTCCGGTATGCATCAGTGGAATTGAACTCACTAAACACTTTTTGTGGGCAGTATGACGTAGTGATAGCAGCTCATGTGTAATTGAGTTCGTTCGCATTTAATTTGGCTAAGCCCTTTTGTTAACATATTTAAGGGATAGAGTCATTCGTACAATAACAACTTATCTGTACCACTGTACCTATATTATTGTTTTTGTGCTCGCATGAATATGTATGCTTGAGCGTTGCGTGCTGCCTACGCATATATATTCATTATGCTAGCCTTACTATTAGTAGCTGAATTGATTCCATGATTCATTCGCTTAACTATGTGTATATATATGTACATTTCAATCCTGTTCATTGACTCGCTGACTCGCTCATTCGACTCGCACGCTCACTCACTCGCTTGCCTGCTTGCTTCTCGGCACTACTCTTTCGTGCTTGATTAACATCCTTGTAATTTCGGTTATCTGTGTGTGGTGCAGTAATTAACGTAATTAACGCTTTGCGTTTGCCTTATGATTAATATGCCGTTGGAGTGGTATCTAGTGAAGGTTATTAGGACGAACAGTATGGAGAGCTAGGGATCATATTGAATCACGATCACCACATAGTGTTCACCTATGATTTCTTCTATTTCTTCTCATACAGTTGCGTCAAATGAACTCATGGATTAATGAGAGATTTCAACTGTTTCTATATTTTGAGAGGAATGAAATGTACATCTCAAACTGTGAACACATTTGTTTGACCTGATCCTTCTGCTGTCTCATCCATGTGTTTTTTCCAAGAGGTCAACTGAGAAACTTAATGAATCATCTACAATAATCTCCATTGTGTTGATATAACTCTCTCTGTTCATCAAAACAAATAAACAAGTCTCATTGAAATGTTGATATTGAAAATGCACACTTCCTTCTTCACCGTGGAAAGAAAACATGACTGATTACTATCCAGATTCGAGGTTCTCTGTTTGCTCATCAGTGAATGTGAACGAGACGGTGGTCTGATTGAAGTTACCTCTATGTCCAAATGTTTCTATTCACATCAATTTCATTTGAGTGATGATGTGATTTCTATCAACAATAATGATAGTAGTCAAATAGATTTGTGAATTTGCTAGAGTTCGTATTCCCAAGGGGTAATATCTGAACACTTCCAACTGTGTTCTATGTTCATATTGAAGTTTGTCTTCTATCCATGGGAATCTTCATCATTGAAAATCATAGTTGATAATGTTAGAGCAAACAAGAAATGATTCCGGTGTACACAACTCTAATCAACAGTTGATTGATTGAGTTCATTGACAGTTTTATCCAGTTGACAGATTGTTTGATTCAAACACATGAAGACGAACAATGAGGAATGTTAATCGAATGGAATAATCGAAATCTCACATTATCAAGATCAATTTGACAAGTGATGAAATAAAGTTTGATCACTGTGTCCATATCATAAAAGAATGTTGAGTTGCCTTATATATTGAAACAAAAATAGACAATAAATGCAATCCATTAACTATTCATTATTGTTTCTTATCATACCCTGTATCTCATTGTATCGACTTCCAACTAATGGATTGAAACAACGATCATTGAATACATTGAACATTTGAACAATCTGTCATTAACTCTAATGGCCATGATTGTTACCATTTACAACACATGAATAACGATACTTAGTATTACATAACACATTTAGTAAGATCAGGGAATATGTGTAGAGGGAAATAAACGAAAAGAATCTTTTCATATTTGACTACAGATTATGTGTGTGAAAGTGGAATGTGAACAATGAATTCGTTAGGTGATTTACAGAACTATTACTGTACCGACTTCGCTTGGTGATGAGAAACTTGTCGATCGTGAGTCCTATCATTGTCAATGTGATCTGTATGGAAACTGGGAGTTCTGCTAAACATAATGAGAACCAGACTGTTTGTGTGTTTGTTTTACGAAACATGGAATGATTTCATTCTATGACTTGATCATATCTCAAATTATGGTGTTTTGTTTAAGGATTGGATTCAGTTGAGTCTATCGTGCCTCAGTGTTGTGAGAGAATTCTAGTGAAACATATTTCTTTTGATTACGTGTTAGGTGACAGCGATTGTTCATGTTAAAACATGAGGAAATAAATGTCTCTTGTAGAACTTAAACCTGTGTCACCAAGCGTTATTCTTATTGGAGGATAAAACCATTGGATTTGTGCGGTCACATAAAGTGCCCATCACATCAAACTCGAATACCTAAACATCGACTTCCATTGTTGAGCCTATAAATAAAGCTTCGAATTGTGAGTAAGACGTGAGGGTATTCATGGGAATATTTGCGGCTATGAAGCTGCAGAACATTCCTGTGAATGTTATTCAATTAGTAATTGTTCACTGATAACTGATCACGTCTAAATTATGGGGGGATATTTAGAATTAGTTCGGTTCACAATTTGCACACTATTCACAAAGTAATCAACATGAGTGTAAATCCACTGAAGAATTCATTTTGAGTGAGTTGATCGATTTCCACGACTTGAATCATTTCAGCTTCAGTTTGCAAGAACACAAGGTTTCCGGTAACAACAATTCACAATAACAAACAATAATTTCAACATACTTTCAATCAGTTCATTCAACTTTCAGTAAATGTAAACGGTTCACTTCTTCATACTGACCATGATGCTTCTATTTTCAATCATCACAGTGTTTATATAAACGAATTTGTACATTTTTGTCACCGACATGCGTAATGCCTTCTCTCTCTCGCGCGCTCTCGTAACACATACATACATACATGCACAATTATGTGTAATAATACAGATAACCAGTTCACAGGAATAAGAGTTGTTCACAATGTAGTATCTGAATTGAAAGTTCATCTTGTCCATTAACAATCATTCATCAACATACTGTCAGTCATATAGATCAAATTATTAGAATATTATCTTCATTCAAACACTCTGTGTGTTTCAACAGTTGAGTACAAACACATCTACTCACATTGAAATGAATCTGTTTAAGAAGTTTCCTGGGTGTTGATTCTAACCGACTTATGTAATTAATACGAGCTTTGGACTATTAAACTCTTTGCAATACTCCAACTAAATATGCCGTTTCATTTTATACGGCAATCAACTTACATTTCTTGGAGAGGAATGTTTTTTGAACTCATTCGGACTCACTTCACCTTACGACTGATGTGTGGTGCATAAAATTGTATTTACGAAGAAGACCAGATTGTTTGTATCGACATCACACTTTGACGTAGCTAGTCGTACTTATATACCAGATAAAACGTCAGACGTTTCCACGTTTTCGCTTCACTCAACGAAGCCTGTTCTACCGGTGGAGATGGTGCATAGACCATCATAAACTGACGGGCAGTTAATATTTTCATTGCCACATATGTCGATACGAATGGAAGAATCATGGAAAATATAATTTTCACAGAAAATATCATAATCGAGTTCAACATACCTTTGAATGAGAAGTTTCATGAATCATGTTCGATCCACTGAATGGAGATTTAACGTGTGTTCCATCTTCACATAGGTCGTTTTCGTAGAACTTCAATGGCAATGTAACTGTTATTCTTCATTTCACTACTTATCCTCATCATCCAGTCAACCGAGTGTCATGTTTCAAATCAATTCACATACACGATAATGTTCCCGAATATCCGATTATCATTGATTTTCTGCTTTACTCGAAATCTGATCGATACAATGCAGCATCTATGCCTAACAACCCTTTCAGATGAGAACACAACTTTATTTATCTTTCGTTTGAAAGATCATGTTACATACACACGATTGATCAAATTGGCTACATGATTTCAACTTCAAGTCTCAAACTGATTGTCACTAATTAACATGCGTGTTTCAATCAACGATAGGGGTAGAATGAGAATGGAAGTTGACAATTAATTATTTGCCATGTGTTAATCTAACAGGGAACAACTCATCAATTAGTTTTGATATTTTTTCAGTAAATAAAACAGACTGATCCAATGTGTTCTCCAATAGATTGCGTGATCTGTCTTATTCTCACTGATGTTTTTAATGAACGGTGACATGAATACGAGTAAATCGAATCGAAGTGTGAGAGGAAACTACACTAACTAATCTGGTACTGATTCCCATGATTGATTTGAAGAGGAGAAAATGACAAAAATGAGTTGTTATTATCATCATATTTGTTGTCTAGTGTGACCACATGGTGAGAAATCTGTGTTGAATAATGAAGTAGAGTAAGTGAGTTGGTAATTGTGCAATAGAAGTAGTTGAGTCAAAAATTGTTGAAGGGATTCAGTCCATTAGTTCATAGGAATTTCTCACTTGTCAATTCACATCACTTACAACAACATCGGATATAGATCAGAATCTTAGTCATATTGTGTTATGTGCTACTGATATTGACAAATGTAAGTAGTATGTATCACCAGTCGAAAGTGTAATGTCATGAGTTAGGAGGTTGAGAAGTTTGATGATAAGAGAACATCAAGAGAGTGATTGATATGGAAATGAGTGAGCAATGAATTTGGAGACAACTGATGGACATTTTACAAATGGAGTAATTACTGTATAGTTCACAGATTTTACTAATGTGTTCTCCAATTTTGTGTTCAAATGCATTTGATTGTCGCTATCTGTGTTCTCATTCACAACAATATCCCAGCCTGTCGATCTGATGTGATAAATTGAAATCAGCATTAAGTATCTCTAATGTCAGAGATGCTTCTTGAAGTCGGGATGTTAATCGACATAAACATGTTGGATGATGTCTGGTTAATAGTTGGAATAATGAGTCAATCGAAGTTAGACCACCATGGAAAATTACCCTGATCATCACTAGAAATTTATTATGATCAACAATTCAATTTCATTATTACTATTTTACAAGATTTATTTCTCACCACCTCATCACATTTGCATTAGATTCATGTGCATTTAATTGTTACCAACATGAAACATGAAATTTATATCGTTGCGTGTCACACAAATAAAGAAGCACTAAGTCATTTCCACACTTGAAAACAACACATCACATCCATCTAACCCGTCAAACAGGTATGCACGTTAATCTGTCAATATTCTTACAAACTACTTGACAGTATGAAATTTTGATGAGACTAGTAGTTAGTCGGACAGGTTGATGAAATGGGACATGGAATGATGCTCTTCAGAGAAACACTGTTTAAGAAACTATGAATGAATATACCTGTTAACAATCTATGAAAAATTCATCTGTTCTATTATGATAGTATTCTGTAAGAACAAACATGTTTGTTTGTGTGTACGTCCACGACTGTCAGGGATTGTATGTGTGCGTGTGTCGCAAAATTGTTATCGTTGTGATGACCGTGTAGAAACAAGTGAATAAAGCCTCGATTCACCATTGTTGTCATAACAATCCTTTGTCTGACTTTTTATCCCCAGTGTTTTTTTAAAACAATTTCATTGCATGTTTTATCTGTGAGATTGTTTAAAATGAACTTGTAATTCAGAGAATAACTCCCGCCCCAATTTAGTCTCTTCATTTAATGATTTAGTTAATATGTGAGTGTGTGAGTTATTGAGTGAGTGGATGAATGAATGTGTATAGATGTTGCGAAGACGAAGCAATAATGATTCGTTCATCATCATCATCACTGATAGTGTTCATTCACTTTATCAGCAACATAATGTTCTGTAATTGTTTATCATTAAATTATGTAATTGTTGTTTTAACATGCTAACTATTTTCATGTTAGAATGAGATGATAAATCGATCAATTTTAGACCATCATTGGGAATGGGAAAGAAGTGAATGACTGTTTTATCCTAGTATTGGACTGGTGAGTAGTGTGCATCTACGATTCAGCACTTTGGATTGGAACCCAGAATCTTGGGCTTCGCACGTGAGAATACTGAGGAGTCCCGTACTAGGACGTACTAGGACCTGTTGTCGTAAATCTGACTAGTTCTACTACAAATCATAGTCTTGCAGAAATGGTCTATTTTAGCAACTAATTTAGATGAGATAATATGAAATCTTTAAATCTCACTAATGGGTGACTGCCTCGCTCCTTACAAGTTTGAGCTCAACTACTAGAATCTTATCAAGATCAATCACTTGATCAAAAGATTTAATTATTAATACTAATATAATTCAAAGTAACCAATTAACAGTGATCTCACTGAACTATTGAAAAGTGTTTTAAAAGTATTCAAAACTTAAATTGTACATATATACGTTTTATAGTTGATGATGATTGTATTTCAGGTTATATAGAATTAATGTATAGACTAATCAATTGCAGTCTTACAGCAACAATAGGAAGATACAAACAAACAATACCGTGTGAATTTAAACTCCACCCCATTACATAAGGAAGCGGCTATCAGGACTAAGTAGCTAAGTGGATAACGTGATGGCGTTTGAAGCGAACGGTGTTAGGTTCGAGTCCCCGAATGAATATCAAGTCGGGGATTCAGGTACATTTATCTGATGAGTACGATTTCACTACTAGCCACTATTCATCTTTGGTTAAAAGAATTGTGATTTAAGGCTATATCGAGGCAATACTAAGATTATGTACACGTGCCAACAAGAGATTGATCAATTGCAGTTCTAAACATCAATTGGAATATACAAAATAGCAATACGAAGTGAACTTTAAGCTCTACTGCATTACACAAGGAGGTGGCTATCAGGACTTAGTAGTTAAGTGGATAACGTGATGACGTTTGAAGCGAATAGTACTGGGTTCGAGTCCCACAGTGAACATCAAATCTGAGATGTAGATATATCCAGCTGACGAGTTCCAAATAGGACGAAACGCGCACTGCTACCCACTATCTATATATGCTTCAAAAGCTTGTGACTGAAGTCAATATCGAGGCAATTCGTATATGAATAGAGTGGTCGTGAATGCTGTTAGAGGTATGAGGGCGGTTATCACTTCCTGGTTGCTCACACCGTGGAAGGGTTGTTCTGGAGGTACGTGGAAAGGAAATTCGATTAGAGGTGGTCTTAGTGACCTGAGAGCGTGACTGCAGTGCCCAAGGGACAACTGCTTGAGGTCGGTCACACACGACCTTTTAATGGATGATTTTTGTGTGAGCTCCGTACTTGTTAAGACCTTACCGCCGGAGACGGATATCCGTGGGATAAGGTGAGGTGTGCATTTTTAGGGTCGACCTTTTCTAACCCCACCCCTCCTTGTGGGAAGGCAGCATCGCTGTCATGCTGGTTGTCTAAAGGAAACACCTTACTGCTGTCACACCTCTGTACAGTCAGCAGTACGACTTCGCCTTCGGACCTTAGGTTTATCGCTTTTAGTCTTACCACTCTTCAACCGACCTGTCTGACATGGTAGGACCATGAGGAACGGTTGTTCCAGCTAGTATAGCTCGGTTGCTGCATCACGATAGGCAAGTCCGACCACCACGTCAAGGTAGCAATCATTCTCCTATATATTACCACCTTTGACCTAACCACTCCTATGAATCCGGTGTTCATCTTGCTGCGCTAATGCGGTATGGCAACCTGGACCTACGCACATATGTGCCTGGTCCTACGTTGTAGCTGACTGACTGACTGACAATTCGTATATGATACACATATGCCAACAAGAAACTAATCCATTCCAATCTTAAACATCAATGAAATAGAAGATACAAGCAAACAATACCAAAATGAATTTTAAGTGTATAGATTTTTACAAAAATCTAAATAAGTCACTTATATTGATAAATATGTATATACAGTTATCTATATGAATAAATAAATGTGAATAACAGCTGTTTATATTAGCTCAAATTAATCTCACCCTCATCAGTAGATATTCGTTTATGTATCTACACTGTATTACATTGATATGTACCATTTACTGTCTTCCTATATGTTTCCCATTTGAATATAAATATGTAGTCACTGTGGATACAAAGGTAGGTATATGAATATGATGGAATATTGAAAATGGAATTTATCTTTCTTTCTTTTTCTCTTTTCTCCTTTTTCGCTTCTTCTTCTTCTTCACAAATGTTAAAAACGAGTGAAATTGAAAAACTTTCATTCATTCTATCATGTTTTAATCAATTTTTAGTAAAAAAAGAAAAAGTTTTTTTTCTGTGTTTCACTCGGCAACTGATCAAAATATACAACAGCTGTTCAGTAATCTATTTAGCGAAAAAGATGATGATCATGGTGTTGTTGTTGTGGATGATGATGATGATGGTGATGGTGATGGTGATAAAGAAATAAGTAAAGTATCATAAATTAAATTGTTTCTGAAAAAAAATACTTGGGTTTTCTGAAAAATTCAATTTTTCACTTCTGTTCAAATAAATAAATATCAGAAGGGGGGGTTTGTAGATTATATAGCTGAGATCATCTATTGGTGTTAATGTCTCACTTTAACCACTATCAATTTCGTTGATGTTGAACATTAACATTGTCCGATGCCGGCCAGCTCAGTGGTCTAGGAGATAAATGTTCGCGCGCGACATTGACAGGTCCTGGGTTCAAATCTTACGAAGCGGGATCATGGATGTGCAGTGTTGAGAAATTACACAATAGCATGAAACGGCTATTCAGTGCTTTCAGGTTTTCAATGATGGTCTTGCTTCAATCGACTCATGATCTCAGCCAATGAAATAAATAAATATAAACATATATTTATGTGAGATAAAAGTATCGAAGTGAGCAAAACCAGTAATATTATTAACGCTTAATATCCCTTAGAGAGAGTAACATAGGCCAACCATCAGCATTCCCCATCCAACTATGTCTTGTGTAATCCTTACCAGATAATACCAGTTGCTATTCAGCCTTTTCATATTTGCTTTCAATTCTCGATGAAGTATATTGTACGACCTTCCACAGCCTCCCATTATCCTACAGGATTTCAAGTTAGGGTTTGCCTGGTGATACTAAAACTAAACACACACACACACAAACCAAAACTAATAATATAACGGTGTGTATTTTTCAACAATAAAAATATATTACAACAGTTGAGTTCATAAGTCAATTGAAGCTAGACCACCATGTAAAACCTGGAAGCACTAGACGGCCGATTCCCCCTATTGTGGGACTCCTTAGCGGTGCGCATCCACGACCCCAGGTCAGTTGTGAGGTAGTAACTCACTGATGATGCCGATGGATGCCGACTCAGTGGTGTAGTTGGTCAAGCGCCTGGCGCGAGACCGACAGGTCTTGGGTTCGAATCCCGCGAGGCGGGGCCGTGGATGCGCATCGCTGAGGAGTCACATAATAGGGCTAGTTGTCCTTCCAATGCTTCCAGGTTTTCCATGTTTGTCTAGCTTCAATTGACTTATGATTTCAACTGTTGAAATTACTACAATCTCCACAAAACCCCTTCTGATAATAATAAAAATATATTCCAGAATTTTCTGTTCCGTCTATCTTTAATTAAGTGAATCAGTTTTTCTTCTTTTTCTTCTTTTCTAAAATTATTTTCTCGAATTTTATTGATTATTTTTTTCTTTTAGAGAAAAAATTCATTTTAAGTAAATAAATTTTTTTTCTTGATAAGTAAAAATAGTACTGAAATCCAATTCACAACTAAGATGTTTATGATTGTTATCAGAATGGGTTTTGTGGAGATTTTTAGAAATTTCACTGGTTGAAATGCTGGCTCAGTGGTCTAGTTGGTTAAGCGCTTGGCTCGAGACTTATAGGTCCTGGGTTCGAATCTCACGGGGGGCGGGATCGTGGATGCGCACTGTTGACGAGTTTCATACTGGGATGAAACCACCATCCAGTGCTTCCAGGTTTTCCATGTTTGTCTAGCTTCAGTTGACTCATGATTTCAACCAGTAAGAAGAAAAGAAAAAAAGAAGAGATAACGTCTTAGATACCATTAGATCAAACTTATGAACTACTCACCAAGAAGGGATCATTTCACTTTTACATTATTTAAATATAGTCCAATTGTTAACATTTTCAACATTAGTTATTTATTATATTAAATAATGATTAGGGATATATACTTCATGTTTGTTCAACTGACATAGGCTCAACAGATCGTAAGTCTAATTAGTCATTCAGACAGTTACAACATAGGATCAGGTACATATGTATGCATCGGTCTAAGTTGCCATACCTCCTTAGCTCAACAAGATGAACACCGGATTAATAGAAGTAGTTAATTCAATGGTAGTAATAAGATTGCATATAAGGATATAAGGAAACAGGAGGAAAGAATTAGTTGGTAGGAAAGAACATATAAAGTAATTTTAATCTCATAGTTTAAGAGAAGATAGAGAGTGTGTACACCTACATCGTTGTGAACGATTCTGAGCCAATGTCACCAAGAGTCTCCAACCATTGTTTACTATAGTCACGCGGACCCCAACTAAGTAGTCTGCATCTATCAACATGGCTCAGACTAGAAGTTAATGACTTTAAGGACTGATATTACGTTTTGGTTTGGCTGCCCCTAACTTTTTTCCAACCGTCTTCAACAGTGGTCAACAATGAGCGTCGTGATAATCGGTGTTCAAGCATACGTCACACGTGGCTCAAACATCTCAGTCGATGAAGATTCAAAACCCCATCAACTGATTTACTATCATTCTCTGATACCCTGTGCCTAACCTCGCTATCAGCAGATGCGAGCAGTATTTCTGAGACATCTGCGATCGAATACTAGTAACTTACGCGTATCTTCTACTCTTAATGACCACGTTTCTCAGCCGTAACGTAAAACAGAACGAACTGTTGCGCAATATACTCGTCCCTTAATTGATAGACGGATATCTCGCCTTTGCCATAAGTGTCGTCAGTTGACAAAAGCCAAACGATCTTTTTAATCAATGCAGAGATTTCTTCAGACACCAACCCATTAGGATTGATCAGACTTCCATAATCATAATTAATAGCAATGGATGATTTATTTGTCCCATAACTAATCCTCATTAAGTATATGTTTATTATTAAAATGAATAAACTAAAAATCTTACATCCAGTGGATGAAATGTAATTCACGCGTTGTGAGGTTTTCACATTTTCAAAACTGAACAATCGTATATATCAATCTGATGACCTGCTTGAATATCTGGCCTACCTGTCTCTACCCTCTAGATATTTCAACAGGTTATCTGTTTTTATTCGCTATAATACATCAATATGTGTATTAGTCGTATAACCTACTTGGGCGCGTTTATAAAATGTTTACGACCTTACACTTAATAAGCTACAAAACTGTATAATTAGAGACATCGTGATGGCTGGTAGGCAATATGCATTGAAAATAATGAACATTATTCAGATATCGATTCTTGAACTGCTAACATTTAACTGACGATCACTAATTGGTAATATGAACTGTCTTCAATGTCTAAACATGTATCGTAATTGTGATGTAATTACAATTCAAGAATCCTGGTTAAATTCTTTACAAGACGATTGATCAGTATCATCAGAAGATTTCAATGTGTCGTCAGGATCGATCAAACAATAACAAAAGGAAACTTGTTCAAATACTTTGTGCTGAAAATTCTATGTTATGCCAAGAATATAATATTGCATAAAGCCACTGTATATATGTTCAAATCCCATTAATAGCCTTTGCTTTACCTCACTGCACCTTGATTCCATTTGACTATAACTTCGCCTATGTCTTCTCTCTCTCACTCTCATACACAAACATACACACAGGTTCCTGAGTGAACATCAACTCTGGGATGCAGGTATATCTAGCTGACGTGTCCCAAATAGGGCGAAACGCTCATCCTGGATTTCACTGCTAGCCACTAATCCACTTTGCTTTAATGAATTTAGTTGGTAATAAACAGTGGATGTAATTTTTTTCAGTTCTGTTAGTTTTTCTCCAAACTAGAGAGTTGATTTTGTAGGTATCATTATCAAGTTCGAATAAATTGAGCATTGGATAGATTAGTATAAATCAATTAATAAAGTTGTAGATATCCCAATGATTAGAAAAATTGTATTTCTGACGTTTTGTGACTCAGTGTAAGCCACTTCTTCAGAGAATAAATAACCAAACCAAAATTAGAAAAGAAAGCTTTATTGTGCATTCTGTTTGGACTAACGATCGTAGCCACCTAGTCTTGTAGTGTCAGTCATTATGCCAAGCCCATATACCTTATTCGAGCTTTCGGACATCCCATTCTATTCATTTTACTTGAGCCATACATTGACCTTGTTATTTATTCGCTTATCAATCTAGACTGTTTTTATATGAGCGTATATGTGTGTGCCCTTCTTATTCCATTAATCACATGTCTGTAGCTTTATTTTGTCTGACTATAAATATTGAGTAATGCATGGCTTGAAATGGAGTTGGCTTCCCAGCCATCTTCCATACGTGTCATTTTGCTTTGCTATGCTTCATTCGCTCCATGTACGAAATATATGTATTCTCAAGTCAATTCTCGTTATTCGACTTATTTAATTCCGTTATTGGATAACGCGATTTAAGTCGACGATGATAAACGAGAATCAGCGATAACAAACATTTATACGATCTTGGAGTCAGATTCACGAGTCACTTCATTGGTAAGCCCGCCGACGACGAACGCAACGCAGCAAGCTACGTAGATGAAGGAACTTCTGCACTCTATACGTTCGACGAACAAATTCAGCGAAGCCAGCGCAACCTCTAATCCGACGCACTCAGCAAAGCCTGTGCAACACGACATGGACATGCACAAATCGTATTATCTTATTGTTACTTTGTCCCCATGTCAATTATCCTCATTGATCCATTCGTCGGTTTGTTCAAATACGATTCAAATTATCATTATATGCTTATTATTACATTATTGCCAATATCATGACCGAATGTGGAATTATTAATCTTGTTCGTGCTGTCATTAAATAATGACATTTTCGCAATCATATTACTCACCGAACAAATTATCATTTTATGAAAACTCCACTTAACTTTGTGAGAACTCATTGGGATATTTTTACTATTCGAAAACGTGAAATTTTCCTGCTTTAAGTGAGTTCGTTCCAATTTTTCATGTCATTTTGATCTAATATTACATTCATTCACTTAGTCGAGGTCGGCAATTTATGTTATCACAACATACATTTTTCATTTCGAAGTCGCCTCCTATTATGTATGTGGATGCCTCTAACTAGCTGATTAGTAACCATTACGTTCATTTTATCTATTCTTCCACGTGCATAACCACATGCTGCATCACTTATCACTCAAAAACGCTATTCGAGTACTGCAACTACTATTCTATACCCATCGCTCGGTATATCAGAACATAGAGTTTAGAGCTAGTCTCTCAAAGATACACTCTTGTTCGTTACATCCAAGTCAGTCTCATACGTCGCAATCGCTAACCATATGTATTGGTATTTTTGTCATGCCTTGGTACGGTTTCGTAACAAACGAGGTCGAGCGCATCTCCCTCAAAACACACAAACCACTCACGGCTTCGTGACCAAAAAGGAATACGACTCTGTGTACCTCGTCTACTCAGTCACTATTCTGTTCCTCTGGTCATCCTACTAATACATATTCAACGATAACTCGGTGCATCTGTCATAACGCAGACGACAACGTCCACTGACTTCAAATTTTATGATTATTATCAATTGCAGTGCAGCAACGAATATCACCCGTCGATGCAGATATCATTTCACGACTTGCCTATTATCATCCTACGAACGGGAACTACGCATTTAAATTCGAATTCACTCATCACTAGTCGATGCTATTCATTCTGCTGCGGCTCAACAGAACATATATTTAATGTATTTCACTATTTCGTCAGCATCACAGACTAATTTCTGTCATATTCTACTGTACTCATTTTGACGATTTATTTCCCTGTCATACCCACAAACAATTTATTACTATTTTCACGATAATTTGAATCACTCATACAAACGTGTTATTTTATCGTTCAGACAGTCATAGCATTAGTACATGTTAATTTTTGTACGCTCATTAATTTGCTTATATTCGCACGTTAACGTTTCCATTTTTGTCCGCGCCTTTTCTATATTCATGTATTCTTTTGCATAAGTATGACATTTTCATATAATACGCTCACCCCTCATGTGACACTGTACTTTATCGAGTGTTGTACAATTTTTTTTGGCTACTTATTGTTAACGTTAACTTCATATCACTTCAGTGTTATTTTCGAAAACAGACATTTTTTTAAATGTGCTATTTTCTACAGGGGGGCTATGTAGTGTCAGTCATTATGCCAAGCCCATATACCTTATTCGAGCTTTCGGACATCCCATTCTATTCATTTTACTTGAGCCATACATTGACCTTGTTATTTATTCGCTTATCAATCTAGACTGTTTTTATATGAGCGTATATGTGTGTGCCCTTCTTATTCCATTAATCACATGTCTGTAGCTTTATTTTGTCTGACTATAAATATTGAGTAATGCATGGCTTGAAATGGAGTTGGCTTCCCAGCCATCTTCCATACGTGTCATTTTGCTTTGCTATGCTTCATTCGCTCCATGTACGAAATATATGTATTCTCAAGTCAATTCTCGTTATTCGACTTATTTAATTCCGTTATTGGATAACGCGATTTAAGTCGACGATGATAAACGAGAATCAGCGATAACAAACATTTATACGATCTTGGAGTCAGATTCACGAGCCACTTCAGTCTGATATTATTCACAATTTACACTTATCTTACAAATTAAACTCTATTCACCATATAGGTGGTCGACTGGATTATGAGGACCTCAACATCTGATGGAAAACACGGAATACAATGGACAGCTCAGAACCAATTAGACGATTTGGACTTCGCAGATGACCTAGCCCTCCTATCACGTACACACGAACAGATGCAGATGAAGACATCCAGTGTAGCAGCAGTCTCTGCATCAGTAGGCCTCAGCATACACAAAGGGAAAACCAAGGTCCTCAAATTCAAAACGGAGAACAGCAATCCAATCACTCTTGATGGCGAAACTCTGGAAGATGTAGAGTTCTTCACATACCTGGGAAGCATCACCGATGAACAAGGAGGCTCAGATGCAGACGTAAAGGCAAGTATTGGCAAAACAAGGGCTACATTCCTACAATTGAACAACATATGGAACTCAAAACAACTTCCAAACAATATCAAAGTGAGAATCTTCAATACGAACGTCAAGGCAGTTCTACTGTACGGAGATGAAACATGGAGAACTACAACAACCATCATCAATAAGGTACAAGCATTTGTAAATAGCTGTCTACGCAAGATACTCAACATCCATTGACTGGATACCATCAGCAACAGTCTTTTGTGGGAGAGAACAAAACAGTTTCCAGCTGAAGAGGAAATTTGGAAAAGGCGATGAAAATGGATAGGACATACATGACGCAAATCGTCAAACTGCATCACAAGGCAATCCCTAACTTGGAATCCTGATGGGAAGCGAAAAAGAGGAAGGCCAAAGAACACATTGCGTCGGATAATAGAAGCAGATATGAAAAGGATGAATTACAACTGGACGGAGCTAGAAAGGATTGGCCAGGACAGGGTTGGATGGAGAATGCTGGTGAGCGACCTATGCTCCTTCACAAGGAGTAACAGGTGTAAGTAAGTAAGTAAGTAACACCATATAGGTTACACATTTTTCATCCTTAACTGTGCACATATATACACACACACAAATCTACATATATGTCGCTTATGAATCACCTCCACCAAAGTGACATGTCATTGATTTGTTCAGACTTGTTTTTTTTATTGATCGCACATAATATTCTTGTGTTGTTCCATTGTACTAATTAAACTTGGATTAATTTTGATTTACTCTGAAGAAATGGCTTACACTGAGTTACGAAACGTCAGAAAATCTACATCCCGGAACTGAATTTCGCTGTGAAATCCCTAGAGAGCATTCACAATATCATTCGACATAGAACTGTTGATTGTTAAATTCTATCTTTCTTTTTCTTTCAAAAGTGATAATTTTTATCGATATTGTTTTCTTTGGAAATAAAATCATTTATCTGAGATGCCAATTGTATGCAAAAATTAGTATTAGGGTTGTAGTGACTTAGATTCATTAATCAATCACCTTGGTAACCGTGAGCATATAAATTCCCAATGATGTTTGAATTCAGAACGTAATAACATGGGGCGACTACATTTTATTATAGGATAGCACAGATCACAAAGTTATAAGTACATCCAGTGAATTGGAGCAGAAAGGCTAATGTATGTGTATGTATGTGTGTGTGAGAGAGGGGGATATGGGAGAATTTATGATGAATTCGAATCAAGGTGAAGCGAGGCAAGGCAAAGGCTGTTAATAGGATTCGAGTACATATATACATGGGAAAGAGAATGATTCATCAACAGTTATTTAAGAAGGGGTTTTGTGGAGATTGTAGTAATTTCAATAGTTGAGGTCGCGAGTCAAATGAAATTAGACAAGAATGGAAAACCTGGAGGCACTGGATGGCCAACTTGTCCTATTACTGGACCCCCCAGCAGTGCGCATCCACGACCCCGTTTCGTGGGATTCGGTCTCTTCTGGTACTAATCAACATATACTCATTAGTGTCTGGCTTCAGTATGTATATCCTAGAGTTCTAGTGAGAAGCAGTGACCAGTGAAGTTCAACCGGGTCTTTTGTAACTCACTGATGAAAATGGTGGATGTGTCACTCAATTTCGTAGAGTAGTTGAATTTAGACATTAACACCCTTGGATGTCGGCCAGCTCAGTGGTCTAATGGTTAAGCGCTCACACGAGAGACTAATACGTCCTGGGTTCGAATTTTGCGAGGTGGGATCATGGGTGTGCACTGTTGTAACGTGTGGATTGCAGCTTAGATGAAGCAGCGTATTTATCGATCGAGTCAGTGACACGTAAAACACGTAATGAACGGCCTAGAGTTCTGATTGGTCCCGCTTCCCTGTCTAGCCCAGCCAGTTGAGTCCAGAACGCAAGTCTTAGCCTCTGAGATACGAATCATTATATTTCAGACATACTCTATTTATATACCAACCAACCAGACCACATCGTATCATAAAATAGAAAATAACATTTGTACAATATTTGACAGGTGAAATGAATATCGACCAATGGAAATGTTCATTTAACGTTCAAGGACACCATTAGACTTAACACGATAATTATTGATATATTCCTCTGCATCCCTAACACGCACTTACGAGGAATCCCACAATGGGACGAGTTCTCCGTCCAGTGCTTCCAGGTTTCCCATGATATTCTAGCTTCAATCAACTCATGATCTCAACCAATGAAGTTATTTAAGAGATCAACATTTAAGCTATAGAGAGATATCTGAGTAGGTTATCACATACGATTACGCATACACGTTTACACAAACATGATGCTGATTATAATAATAGAACGAAATAGATTAATTGTTACTGTTCGATTAACATTGTTTGTTAAATAAGTTAATAAATGGACTTGATGAAAATTAACTGGAAACATTAGCTACCCATGTTTCAGAAACTTACTTGTTGATCAAATAGGTCTGTTACTATGACAAGCTTACAGGTTTGTTTAGGATAGAAATGATTGACTCTAGTACTCGTTTGTTTGATAGAAAATATCACATTATTTACATAATGTAGGTTTGATATTCCATTTCATTGAGTTGAAAATATGTACATAATTAATGAAGCTTTGTTCTGTGAGCTGAATAGTTTCATTGTAAGGATTATTTTGTCATTCTAAATAACGTCATCAAAGTATAATTCCAGTACTAATTATATTTAGCAACACACTATTCTTTAAGCAATCAATTAATCCGTTCATATATACGAGTGATTTACTTTATAAGACATTCAGTCAATTAGTCAGTAACAACGTAGAACTTCGTATGTACTTACGTACATCAGTTCGAGTTGTCATACCATATTAGCACAGAGATACAGTTGTCGATTCAAATCCCGCAGTGGTAGAGGTAGTAAAAGTATAAGCAGTAATCGGAAACATTAGGGTTTGAAGATGTTATTCAAGGAGTATAATCCAGTGAAATAAATTTGGAAAGAGAGAAAGAAAAGGACATGAAGAATTGAGAAGATTACAATTTGTGAGAACACAAAGAGTGGATGCACCTGCTTCATTGCAAACGACTTCCAGCCATGTAATTCAAGGTCACTAACAATCGTTTGTTATTGTCTCGCTGATCCGAAACAGGTAGTCCACAACTACCAACATGACTCAGTTCATTTGTTAGTGACTTTCATGGACTTGTACCATGTTTTGGTATGGCCACCCATAGCCTTCTTCCAACCTATTCCTACACCATAAACGATCGCACGTCGGGGCAGTCGGTGGTTGGGCATACTTAGCACATGTCCCAGCCATCTCTACTGACCACGTTTCACTACTTCCTCAATTAATTTGCCATCCTTACCTAGTACCCGTTTCCTAACAACTGCATTGCTTACTCGATGGTCCCAGGATATACGAGCAATGCTTCAAAGACAACTATGATCGAATGCTAGTAGCCTGCAAATATCCTCTACTCTTACTGGCCATGTTTCACAGCCATAAAGTAGGACGGAACGAACTGGTGCACAGTAAACCCGTCCTTCGGTTGATAGATGGATATCTTGCATTATTCTGGTTAGCTAAAAGTCATCCCACTTCAAAAAAACAAAACCACATCTCTCCCTGTTGCACAGTAGCATGTATCATGCTTCTCTAAATCCTTTAAAATCTATCTAGGAAACCAAAATAATCTCATAAATTCACTACAGAAGATTTGAGAACAAATTAAGTGACCATGAACGAAAATCAATTCCGAGATCATTGCAAGGACTTAATACCGCTCTTAAGCCAACATAATTACTATATTCTATTTCATCCAGATCAAAATGCACAACAATAGATGAAGACAAATCTAGTCTTATCTACAAAAGAAAGAATACTGAATTCAAGAATTTACTTAGTCAAATAAAAACACTATGAACATCCTATAATTTGGCTAATCAATAAAAATGATCAGTATCGAAATGATCGAATTAAGCTACCACTTCAATCTGTATTCAGACAAGATCTGACAATGTTATTTTTATCAGTATGGGGATTTATAGGCATTGTAGTATTTTCAAAGTTGAATTCACAACTTATTCTAAGTTAGACCATCATTGAAAACCTGAAAGTATTGGATAGCCATGAATGTGTACTACTTACGAGTCATAAACTAGGACGAAACAACTGTCCGATGCTTTCAGGTTTTCAATAGTGGTCTAACTTAAGTAGACTCGTATATATATCTTTTACTGTGTAAATAACGTCGATGAGACTATAATTTATGGACAACCTTTAAGCGACGCTGCAAGGTTGCTTACTCTCACACTTTCTCTTTCTCCTGGTGATCGACTGGATCATGAAGACGTCAACGTCTGAAGGGAAGCGCGGGATACAATGGACATCTAAGATGTAGTTGGATGATCTAGACTTCGCAGACGACCTGGCCCTTCTATCCCAAACGCAACAACAAATGCAGGAGAAGACGAACAGTGTGGCAGCAGCCCCAGCAGCAATAGGTCTCAATATACACAAAGGGAAAAGCAGGATTCTCCGATACAACACAGAATGCACCAATCCAATCAAAATTGACGGAAAAGATTTGGAAGATGTAAAAACCTTTGCGTATTTGGGCAGCATCATTGATGAACAGGGTGGATCTGATGCAGATGTGAAGGCGCGGATCGGCAAAGCAAGAGCAGCATATTTACAACTGAAGAACATCTGGAACTCAAAGCAACTGTCAACCAAAACCAAAGTCACCATTTTCAATACAAATATCAGGACAGTTCTACTGTATGGGGCGGAAACCTGGAGAACTAAGAAAGCCATCATCTGGAAGATAAACGTTTTTATTAACAGATGTCTATGCAAAACACTTCGGATCCATCAACCGGACACTATTAGCAACAACCTTCTGTGGGAGAGAACAAACCAGATCCCAGTGGAGGAAGAAATTAGGAAGAAGCGCTGGAAGTGGATAGGACACACATTGAGGAAAGCACCCAACTGCGTCACAAGACAAGCCCTCTCTTGGAATCCTGAAGGTCAAAGGAAAAGAGGAAGACCAAAGAACACATTACGCCGGGAAATGGAGACAGACATGGGAAAAATGAACAAGAATTGGATGGAACTAGAAAAGAAGGCCCAGGACAGAGTGGGTTGGAGAATGCTGGTCAGCGGTCTATGCTCCATTGGGAGTAACAGGCGTAAGTAAGTAAGTTAAGCGACGCTAAATTGACCTTGAGAGTGTCCACCTAATAACTAGAACCAAATGAAGGTTTTAAACCAACGTGAAGAATTAGAGGTATGATTTACAGTTGATGGAGGGGGAGGGATGTTCATCACGAATTCTATTTATCCAAATGTGTAAATGAATTTTGTGCCAAAATTTGAAACATGTGTATCTTATACCTGATTGGTTCGTCCATAAATTATAGTTTCTTCTTTTCTTCTATTATTTACAAAGTTATATCACTTTCTTGTATTCATCCGGGGTTCTGTTTTACACTTCTGTTGTACAATAAAATGTAATCCATAGACAAAACAATCAATTATATTTGTTGTCATCATCAACCCTGTAACTAAGCAACTATAACAAGCGGTTAAAATATGAATAAACGTTTTCTTTTCTTTTCTTCTTTAGAAGTACTTTATTGAATAAATAATCTGTTCAAGTTTATACAATTGTGATTTAATGAATAGTTGAATGATATGGCGCCACTATTTGTATTATATGTCATCCATATTTCCTTTATTGTTTTACGTTTTTCATTATTAGGTTATAATGATTGTTTGGAATATGGGAAAAAAATCACATCCGGTTTTAGATTGAAGAAACTACTACGCATAGAAATGAGTAGAAACATGTGATCAGTCAGCATATAGCAATAATAATAATAATAATAATAATAATAATAATAATAATAATACTATGATTACTACTTTATTCAGTTGGTACAATATAGAATGGTTAGTATAAAGTATTTCAACAAGTTTTCGTCTGTTACTTCTTGGTCGATCCTGGTGATAATATATTGAGTGATCAGTTAGCTAGAAGTTAACAATTCAGTTGATCGATATCTAAATAATGTATATTGTTTTTGCGGTATATTACCAGCTAATGCAATGTCATTGATTGGGATTTTTTGTAACTTGTACAATGTGAAAGGGTTGTAAAGTTTTCATAAATACACCTGAATGAATATAATGATATGGGGAAACAAGTAAAAACAGATAATAGTAATAGGTAACTCCATTTGTAGATCTTCTAGAGTTACTGTCGGTCCCAAGCCCGGGTAAAGGAGGAGGGTTGGGCATGGGGTTAGCGACCCTAACCCGTAGAAAACTAACTCGCTAAAAAAACGCTATAGAAATTGATAGCCCAGATATTTAAGTAGGTTGCCAATATTGATGTAATATTCAGAATTCTTGTATTTTTATAAATGATAAGCCTTTGGCATGAAATAACTCTTCAAAGTTGTTTCATATTAACATTGTAACTCGTTGTTGAATAGAGTTGACATAGTTTACTGAATGACAATTGTACTGTTGAAAGGAAATCACTTTACTGAGTGTAGAACCAGTTTTATTTATGATTTGAAACTGATCTAATTGCAGGATAATAACTTCACTGATAAAACTAATCACTATCTGGTTTATGTGCTAAATATATGTTATACCCCGTTAAACATAATGAATGGTAACTTTTGGGATCCATTTATGAACCAGTAATATATGTATTCATTCATTGTATAATTGTTATGCAACTCAACTATGCATATTCATATTCGTGTTCCGCTTATCATAAGCTTTATTTTCATCTATGAACTAGTATTATACGATTTACCATTCTTGAATTATGCCCTGTCTATTAATCACTACCTCCCACATTCACAGCCACATTTGGCTATATTTCGTATAAATGTTATTTTCCATTTTATGGTACGATGTGGTCTGTCTGGTTGGTAATATAAACCCAGGATGTTTGAAATAAATGACTCATATCGCAGAGTCTGAGATTAGTGTTCTGGACTTAACTGGATGGGCTAGGCGGAAAGCAGGACCAACCAGGACTCCAGACTGCTCGTATGTGTTTTACGCGTCACTGATCCGATCGATAATTCACTGACCTCTGATTGGCGGTATCATTACATACATTCTATGTCTAGTATCTTATTATATTTAAAGATGTTTAATTGATATTTAGAACAAATCAGTTAAACATCGTTACTGATTTTACGATGGAAGTGAAAAAAAAAGCACTTAGTACATTAAATATACCAAGATGGTCCAATCGAATATAAATAGTAAAAACAGAAAGGTAATTTTTTGATTGAGATCATGAACCGATTGATGTCAGACCATCACAGTTGAAAACCTGGAAGCACTGGACGGCCGTTTCGTCCTAATGTGGGACTCCTCAGCAGTGCGCATCCACGATACCGCGAGCGGGAATTCTCGGAGTTCTAGTGAGAAGCCGTGACCAGTGGAGCTAATCCTTGTCGGGTAGAGACAGGTATCTACATCAGTACAACGGAAGTTGGTCGCGCAATTTCGTGGATTGGTTGATGTTAGAAACTGTCACCATCGGATGCCGGCTCAGTGGTCCAGTTGGTTAAGCGTTCGCGCGCGAGACCGGAGGGCCTGGGTTTGAATCCCGCTCGCGGAGTCGTGGGTGCGCACTGCTGAGGAGTCCCACAATAGGACGAAACGGCCGTCTAGTGCTCCCAGGTTTTCAATTGTGATGGTCTAACATCAATCGCTTCATGATCTCAATCAAAAGCTTAATAATCTCCACAACCCCTATACTAGAAAGGCAATTATTAGTTCAAAGAACCTTGTTAGGACTGATAAGTTTATGATTCGAAAAACCACATATCGACTTTAGTTTTGACAGTTGAGTAATATGGCTAAACCTAAAACATAGCCCCCAAATACCTTGGTACGACCGAGAGTGTAGAGAGTCAACTCTCTCTATCTAAATGGTCTCACATAGCCACGTGCATACAACAACTGACAGAAAATTCTTACTAACTGCCTTCTCGCGGTGGGCGTATTCTTTACGAAACTTTAAATGGATTGTTGGTTAGGGAGGATTCACCTAGGGGAGTTGGAAAACCCTGATTCAAAACCAATGGTGCAAATGGGTTACAGGATCCTGAAGGATCAAATGGCGTATGAACCAATCGTTGATCACCGGCTACCATCAGACTGAGTCTCCTGACAACACTCCACTGCCTTGTGTATCAGACCTTTAGGTCAAAGGCCCCGGATGTGACCCCTTAAGAGAACCACCTTTTCCATTTTGGGCACCTCGTCAGTATGTGGTGCATATCTATTGGATGCCTCCTTGTACTAATGCTTATGTGCTTAAATAAAACATAGTGTAGCTTAAAGTCGAGCAAAATAAACATGTACTTGTAAAGTCGATAAAGTTCTAAAATAAGAAATAGGTAACTCATTACGAGTAAACAATACCAACCTATTGTAGTATCTATGACCTATTGAACTTTGTACACCTGTAATATTAAGTGACATTATGTAATGAAATACATTTATTTATTTATTTGAACACATAAATATTGGTACAAGAGAGCGCCACACAAAACAATGAGAATTCGAAGAGAAATAGAAAAAAAAGAGAACAATAACGAAGAGATTGGTGTAAGGTAGTGTGGTAGTAATGAGGGAACGCAAAGGTACAATCGGAAGAAATCTTTCAGGTAAGGGAGACACACCCACTTTTTATGAAGAAAGTAAAAGAAGGTTACAGCAGGATCGCCACTGGCTTCTATTCTGAGCCATATCTGATAACGTCTCTAGCCACTGTGTAGCACCATCTCTCAGACCCCAACCAGGGAGTCGTGAAGGACCAACACAAGCCAGTCCTTTGCAGCTTTCTTTCATACCACGACACCATGTCATGCACTGACCACCTCTCCGCTTCTTCCAACCAGTCCCAGAGTCGGCAAATAATGCACGACGTGGAATTCTCTGGGACGACATTCGGAGAACATGTCCAAGCCACCGAAGTCGGTGTTTCAAGATGGTGACACCAATTGAATTATCATCTCTGTGCCCGAACACACGATGCCAAACCTCTGCATTACTGACATGGTGTTGCCACTGAATGTCAGCAATCCTTCGGAGACAGCGATGATCGAACACAGAGAGTCGTCTAACGTTCTCAACTCGGAGAGGCCAGGTTTCACAAGCATAGAGCAAAACTGCTCTCACCGACGCGTTGTAGATCCGACCTTTTACAGGCAGAATAACATCACGAAGGCGTCAAAGATGGCCCAGATTAGCATAAGCCGCTCTGGCTTTCACTATTCGTGCATTGATGAGTAATTTTTGATTGCTTTAAGCTATTTATATACCGACAAATAATCCCGAAAGTAATCCTTATAATTGATGTCCCAGATTTCTGTTGTCATTGTTATTCTCATAGTTTTCCTGATAAACACCTTTGAGTATATAATAATATACATGGTCTTTAACATCCTTAAGTAATTTCTGAAATTTCAATCAGTTGTTTTGGTTCATTGAATTCAACTATTATTGAATGAGAAGGAATTACCTACCAGTAATATTTGAAGATGATTGTAGTTAACAAGTAAACTATTGATTGACTGCTCGATAATCAAAAAGTTAAGAACAGACTGTTAGTTCGGAAGATCCTGGATTCAAACCCTAAAGCGCATGATTATGATTCGTTAAATCTGAACGAAATCAAATGCCCAGTGATTCTGAGATTTCAATGATTTTCTAAGTTTAGTTCATGATGAAAACTGTAGTGTTGGTTACGATGTTAAGCCCACATAACTTATCATAGCTTCCATTCTTCTTGAGTCACGTTTTGATCTTGTTAATTAGTCACTTATCAACCATGACTGTTTTCTATATTAGCGATGTGTGTGTATACTACTTATCCTATTCATCACATGTATGTGGCTTATAGTTGTGTAATTAAAAAATATTGATTAACACTTGATTAAATTGAATTGGTTCACACGCATTCTCTACTGTGCATCATTACGTTTCTCTAATCTGTCTCATTCTTCCTTCTTTATTTCGTCTTCTTGATTGCCTATTCAAATCAATGAGTGAAATGAGTGAAATTCTTATATTTGGCTTATTTAATTCTACTTTATTCACTAATGCGAATTAAATCAATGATTACTATATACGATGATTGGCGACATGCATATTTTTGACAGCAATCATTTCAATAACAATCCGTAACAACCTAACTAGATTCAGAACAATGGTTACTAAAGAAAAAACCATAAATGAAATAACATACTTGTCATAAACCCTTTTAAAGAAAGCCATTTCTATTTAAATTTTTATAAAAACCTTCATATGTTTTTCTGATTCATTCTGAATAATTTAACCCCATGCTATATGTTGAAGCGATTACGAGTTCACCTAGTCTGAGAACGGAACAAAGAGTATGTAACCACAGACCAATAAGATAACTATGCTGATGTGTCTCAGCCCCGCAAACTAGAGAGAAAGAAGTTCAAGCTCGGAACGGGGAAATATATTCCGCAAGCAACCAGAAGCAGGAGCAATAACAACAGGCACAAATCAAACACATATATACATAGCATAAAATTGTCCTTGGGGAGCGTTACAAAATAGCGTACTAAAAGATACTACGAACCAGTAGTGTTTGAGTTTCTCTCAAGTAGGGAATACGAAAATGAGCGCTTTGGAGCAAAAACAAGCAATTCAAATTTTTAAAATAAAATTACAAAAATAAGGTAATTACCAAGTGAGTTCTGGGGGATCTAACACCCTTCAATACCCTATATCATTATTACACCTTCTATATTAATAACAGTGAACAATATAAAGAAAAACAAGGAAAACCGAAAAAAATATAGAAAAACTATACATTAAAAATGAACAACTTCAACAGACCATTGAGCTGGCCAGCATCCAACAGTGTTAATGTCTAACTTCAACCAATCCTTGAAATCGCTCCAACGTACATCATTGTCTTCAGTGAGCTGTTATCTCACAACAGACCTGGTTGAACTCCACTGGTCACGGCTTCTCACCAGAACTCCAACAAACGCCACTTAAAGTCTAATGGTTAAGCCCTCGCTCGACAGACTGATAGGCCCTGAAGTTCTAATCTCGCGAGTCATGATCGTAGATGCACACTGCTGAAAAGTCCCATACTAGAACGAAATGGCCATCCAGTGATTCCACGTTTTCCATGATGGTCTGATTTCAATTGACTCATGATTTCAACTGTTGACATTACTACAATCTCCACAAAACCCCTTCTGTTAGTTTCAACAAAAACAAAAAATGAACTACAACATACAAAAGAAAAACAAATCACAATCAAAGGAATAACTAACTTCTTAAATATACAATGAAAGAAAGAAAAGAAAAAAAGAAAAGAGAAAAAAGAGAAAACAAGTCACAACTTAAGAGATAATCATCAACAAAACAAAAAGGAATCAAGTAAATACCATTAATATTTATTTATTTATCTATTTGCTATTCTTTATTATCCCTGATGAATTGATTATGTATTGCATTGGAATCAATGCATTCTCATTTGTTATTACATATAGATTGCATTCAATGATGAACATTATTATTATGATTATCATTAATATGCTTCTTGTACGGAAAGAAAGGACAATAACAGAACAGTAACAAAGTAAACCAAGGTAATGATAATAATAATAATAATATTGATTATTTTTTTGTTTATTTAAACATATAAACATTGGTATAAAGGGGGATCAAATAGATATGCGTCACGTAAATCATTCGATTTGTTTGAGGGCTGGCATTACTGCCTAGGTGCCCAAACCGAATCAGCTGGTTTACTTATGCGGCCACAACCGGAGCCTTTGACTCTAAGGTCTGATTCACAATGTAAGGAGATGCAGTCCCATGATAGCCTGGGACCAACGATTGGTTCATACGTCATTTGTTTCCATTAGGATCCTGGAATCTATGTGCACGATTGGTTCGGAATCAGGGTTTTCCAACTCTTCTAGGTGGATCCTCCATATCCACCAACCCGGTTACAGTGCCTGATATTCGTTTTACGTCCTTTCAATTTCGTAAGCAATACCCGTGGTGCGAGAAGGTAGTGAATAGGACTTCCCTAGTAGTGGTTGTATGCATGTGACGATGTGAGATCATTTGGAGAGGGAGAGTTGACTCGCCCTACTCTAAGCCGTACTAGGGCAATAATAATAATAATAATATAGTTTAGTTAGTATTATAATAACAAAGTAATAAATAAGTTAACGAATATAAACCAAACCATTGGAACAATCAAGCAAAAAAAAGAATCAATGAATGTTGATGATGATGATGATTCAATGTTTAATGGATTGTTTGTTGTACCAATGATATGGTTATTTATTTATTTATTCTTTGCTGTAAGCAAAACATACTTCAACAAAGAGATGAGCAAATCTATTGAAATTGATGAATATCATAAAGGATAATATAAGAGAAACTTTGATCTTTTGTTTGTTTCCCAAAGGGCATTACATTTAATGACCTTATTATTAGTGTTGTTGTTGTTTTTTTTCTTCTAAAAAATAAACTATTTATATCATTCAGCAACTAATAAATAAAGACTCAATGGTAGATATACAATTGAAAGAGTAAAATCAGTCAGTCAGTGAATACAATGATCTTGAGGAGTGTTGTTAAAGGTATGAGAATAGTTATCACTTCCTGGTTGCCCACACCGTGTAAGAATTCTTCTGGAGGTACCTGAAAAGGGAATTCGATTAGAGGTGGTCTTAGTGACCTGAGAGTATGACCGCAGTGCCCAAGGGACAGCTGTTTGAGGTCAGTCACACACGACCTTTTTATGAGTAATTCTTGAGTTAGCTCTGTACTTGTTGAGACCTTATCGCCGGAGACGGATATCCATGGGATAAGGTGAGGTGTACATTTTTAGGGTCGACCTTTTCTAACCCCACCCCTTCTTGTGGAAAGGCAGCATCGCTGTTATGCTTGGTTTTCTGAAGGAAAAACTTAACTGCTGTCACATCTCTATACAATCAGCAGTATGACTTCGCCTTCAGACCTTGGGTTTATTGCTTTCAGTCTTACCGCTCTTCAACCGACATGTCTGGCATGGTATGATCTTGAGTAACAGTTGTTTTGGCAAGTATAGCTCGATTGGTTCATCACGATAGGGAAGCCCGATCACCACGTCAAGATAGAAGCAACGGTCAGGAAAAAAAGTAAATTAAATTTAAAGGGAAATATTTATAGTTTAGGTGGATGATTTTATTATTATTATTATTAGCATAAACTTTAGGTAGAAGTGAAGTGTTTGAATTTTTCCACATTTGACTTAAAGCTTGTCCTATCAACATTAGATGTTGATTAGTTATTATCGATCTTTAATTTATCATTGTCTTTGAATTATTTGAATTGTTTCTCCTTCTAAATGAAGACCTTCTAACTCCCAGGGCAGGGTTTAAACATTGTTAACGTTGATTGGATGACCTATTCAGTATACAGTGAACCAGAGAACCATGTACCTATTTATATTCGATAATTTTGATATTCGATTATATTTCTTTGAAAAACTTTAGATCAGATTGCCAGGAGAAACGCTGGATTCACTTCACATTCTTTCGCTGAGACTTTCACAAAACCTGGGTTCGAATCCCGCAGGGTGGGGTCATGGATGCGCACTACTGAGGAATTCTACAATAAAACGAGTTGGCCCCCCAGTGCTTCCAGGTGGTCTAGCTTCAATTGACTCATGATCTCAACTGTTGAAATTACATTCTTCCTTTTTAATATTTCACAGTTTAAATGGTTTGAATTATTTGTTCTGGTTAGCGTTTCTTTAGCGAGTTCGTTTTTTACGGGATGTGGTCACTAACCGCATGCCCAACCATCCTCCTTTATTTGAACTTGGAACGGCAGTAGCCCCAGAGGGGCTCCAGTGATACCTAAAACAACCTTCAAACGCCTTTGTCCACTTATTAATGAATAAATATGGAAGTTAGAATAATCATCAATACTGCCATAATGAAATGAACATTGAATTTATATGATCATTTCAGGTAGTTTTGAACAGACAAAGTATGAAATGTCCCAAGAACCGCGGTGTTCAAATCTGAGTTTTTCATTGCTTAGTATCTCAATAATTCATAAACTATTTGAGTACATATAATTAGGATTTTGTGACAGATATATATAATTTAATAGTTGAATTCATGAACTAATTGAGGCTAGACCACCACGGAAAACCTGAAATCACTGGGCGGCCGTTTCATCCTAGTATGGAACTCCTCCGCAATACTTATCTACGATCTCGCCTCTTGAAATTCGAACACAGAACCTATCAGTCTCCTGTGCGAGGGCTTAACCTTCAAACCACTGAGCCGAAATCCAACGGTGTTATTGTCTAATTTCAATCAATCCACCAGTAGCGTTCAACCGGGTCTGTTGTGAGATAGTAACTCATTAAAGACAATAGTGGACGATGGCTCAATTTCGTTGATCGGTTGAAGTTAAACATTAACACCTTTGGATGTTAGCTGGTTCAGCTGTCTAGAGATTAAGCGCTCACGCGTGAGACTGATAGGTCCTGGATTTGAATCTCGTGGAGCGGGGTCGTGGATGCCCACTGCTGAGAAGTCCCATACTAGGATGAAACAGCCGTTCACTAAGGTTTGTTACAATAGTTGTACATTTCAAAAAGTACAACATACAACATTTTAACGCCTAGTTGGTTACACAAAGCAAAGATAGTTTATATTAGGTTAATATGATGTTCAATAAGTAGAGGATTTGAGAAATTAACAATATAAACAACTAACAAGCAAAGAAAAAAACCAAGCCAAAGATAATGTTCAAAACTGAATTCAAAAACAAAAAACCGCGCTTCAGATTATTGATTTTAGTAAAATCTTATGATTGATTTACAGAAGAAGTGAAGTTGATAAATTTAATTTAATAAGAAATTTTCCTAATTCTCAAAGATTCATACTTACTTCATTACATCTATTACCCCTCCTTGAGTAGCATAGGTCGTCTGCAAGCATTCTTTATTTAACTAAAACTTAGCATAGATCACCCACCAGCACTCGCCATCCAACCTTGTCCTTGGCAATCCTTTCCAGCTCTTTCCAGTTGTTATTCATCCTTTTCATCTCTGCTTCTATTTCTCGACGCAGTTTGTTCTTGGGCCTTCCTCTTCTCTGTTTCCATTCAGGATTACAAGTAAGGTCTTGCCTCGTGATGTAGTTTGATGATTTGCGTAATGTATGTTCTGTCCTTTTCCATCATCTTTTCCCAATTTTCTCTTCAGCTGGAAGTTGGTTTGTTTTCTCCCACACTAGACTGTTGTTGATGGTATCCTGTCAACGAATATTGAGTAGCTTGCGTAGACAGCCATTTTGATGATGGTTGTAATAGTTCTCCAAGTTTCAGCTCCGTACAGTAGGACAGTCTAGACATTCGTATTGAAGATTCTGACTTTGATATTGGTTGACAAACAGTTGCTTTGAGTTTCATATGTTCATCATTTTTAAAAATGCTGTCCTTGCTTTGCCAAACCTCGCCTTAAAGTCTGCATCAGATCCTCCTTGTTCATCGATGATACTTCGCAGGTACGTGAAAGATTCCACATCTTCCAGAGTTTCTCCATCACGTGTGATCGGGTTGATGTTCCCTGAGTTGTATTTGAGTATCTTGCTTTTTCTTTTTTATATACTGAGGCTTACTGATGCAGAGGTTGCTGCTATACTAGTTGTCATATTGATGACATTATCTTTGAATGATAATAACTGGTGATTTGTTATAAATATTGATTTAGATAACTTCGTTCTAGCATAAAATTTTGAATTGACTTTCATAACTATTCAAGCTTATATGATAAATCACTGACTTGTATAGAACAGTACGAAATCTAAGTTCAGGGTTTCCTTTCGATCACATCCAAACACGACCTTATATTAATAATCATCTTGGAACTTCATAGAAGTGATTACCATTAACTCTACAAGGAACTGACAGATTTCATATCACGTTTGTTTCCTTGAAGATTACAAACTCTGGATTCAATCAGCGAAAGAACTGACTTCATGAAATAACTCAACATGGTTGAACTCCACAAATCATTCATGAATAACAGAACTAATAATATGTGATTTCAATTTACGTGACAGAAAAACATTCAGCTATTGTTCGCTGATATTATTGAAATACGAGGAGTAATATATAAATGTACATTTACACACACACACACACACATACAACTGTCCTATTGAGAAAAGGAAGTACCTTGTAAATTAACCACCATTACTTAGGCTAATTAAAAACTTGAACAAAAATTCTCCAGAATAAAATGAATCGAAATAAGATTAACATCTATAAAAGCTTCCTTCGAGATCATGAACTAAGCAGTGTTAGAACATCATTGAAAACCTGAAAGCAGTAGATGGATGTTTCGTCTTAGTATGAAACTCTTAAACAGTGTTTATTCACGATCCAGCATGTGGAACTCGAAACCAGAACTTTCGGTCCCTCATAGACGTTTAATCTCTAACCTCTAAACATATATAAGCGAATAATATTATTTACAATTAAATAGTTATTACGTTTCAATTTATTATTAGCACAACTGGTATAACTGCCATCAAACTATCGGTTTACAATGTTTTATCGTATGTGTTCATCTATGTAATTCATTCTACTGTTATCATTAATTCATAATATGCTTTGATTAGTTTATGATTGAGATCATGAACCGATTGATGTTAGACCAGCGTTGGAAACCACGAAGCTCTGGACGGCCGTTTCGTCCTATTTTGGGTGCTCACTGCTGAGGAGTCCCATAATGGGACGAAACAGTCGGAATAGGTAACTAGCTTGTTATTTAATCGTATTACCTTTTTTAAGAATATAAAATAGAGCACGTTTTAGAGATCAAAAAAAGGGGGGAATCGAGAAAAAGTATCTCAGGATAGATAACTAATGAATTGAAAAAATTGTACTTCCAGATTAGAATGATGGCAGACTCATTATCAATCACTGATACCAACAAGTTTAAAGGGAATTCAAACAAACTACTTATAACTACTGATTTGTGGTTAATTAATATTTGGCTAAAAATTTGTCATAGTTATTTTAACAGTTGCTTAAGGGCATATATCTTGTAATTAAAAAGGAAAAAATTAAATGCCTTTTTCATTCTAAACGTTGTTTTGTCTAGAAAAAGCTGTATGATTTTTTTGCACCTGAAAAAGTGACATTTAATATTTAATTGTTGAATTCATGAGTCGATCTAAGCTAAACTATCATTGAAAACCTAGAGCCAGTGGACGACTATTTCGTCCCAGTATGTGACACCTTAGTAATGAACATCAACGATCACACATTTAGAACTCGAACCTAGGGCGTTAGGTCTCATGCGCGAACATTTAACCTCTAGACCATTGAGTCGGTATCTAACGGTGTTAGTGTCTTATCTCAATCGATCTATGATCTTTCTCAACCATTCATCTACTGTCTAAGGTAGATACCTGTATCTAATCAACACAGATCGGACTCCACTGGTCACTACTGAAGAGTCCCACACTAGGACGAAATAGTCATTCAGTGCTCCCAGGTTTTTAGTGGTGATCTAGCTTACATTGACCCACGCGTATATAGCCTCTACCAGGGAAGTCCTACTCACTGCCTTTTCGTGGCGGGGGTGTTGTTTACGAAAATGAGAGGACGAAAAGCGAATGTCCGGCGCTTTAACCGGATTCCAAACCAATGGTGCACATGGGCTCCAGTATCCTGCAGGGACAAATGGCGTATGGACCAATTGTTGGTCACCGGCTACCATGGGATTGCATCTCCTTACGATGCTCCACTGCCTTGTGGGTTAGACCTTTAGGTCAAAGGCTCGGGGTGTGGCCCCCTAAGATAACCACCTGCTTCGGTTTGGGCACCCGGGCAGTATCACAGCCCACACACATATCGAATGATTTATGTGGCGCATACGTATTTGGTGCCACCTTGTACCAATATCCATGTGTTAAAATAAAATAAAATAAAGTTACAATTAAGATTATTTTCCACAATTTAACAACTCGAAAAGGGTCAAGCTCATGAATAACAAAGAACCTGGTTCACTGAAATGAATTTATCATGAATAATTCTAGAATATTAGAAACAACGATTAAATTAGTGAGATCAGGACATAATAGGCATAGACCGTATGAGTCAAGAAGTGATAATGAATTCGCAGAATAAAACAAGCATAAGACAATATATAATGAAAGACTGTGAACTACCGCGACTAATTGTCAGCTGTTTTATCCATCATCTCTAACCGTATGTTAAGCTAGTCAGACCGACTCCAACTAGATATTGTATACCTACCAACATTTTGAATCTATACCATAATTAGATTTACCAGTTTCTAGCATCTTTTCTAACCAATATTTACATCAGCGAACATCACATCTTTCTAGTAACATCTGTTTTTTTATATACTCTTGTAGTGACCTACTTTTACCAAGAGAACGCTATTGGTACAATGGAAACAATTATTATTATAACCAACTGTACCAGTGATTGTTTTACTGTAACTGTTTGTTTAATTGTACTAGACACATACTCTTCCGTTGTTCTGTGACCTTGAATGAACTCTCGTAAGCTTAGTCGTCCCACTTGTAAACTTTGGTACGACCTCGGTATTATTTCGATACCACGAAATCGCCAACAAATCCATCTTACTACAATCTTCAACTGCCTTCTGATGTTTAGCCTATGGAAGGATCTAACCTAGTAACTGGCACGTAGTTTCAGTGTAGTGATGATCATAGTCAAACGCGACTCGACATCTACTACACGCTTATAAATTTTAAGCATCTTAAGAATTGAATAAGGTATATTCTACTAAGATTGACACAATGTACAACATAACAGTCATTGCAGTTAAAATTATACACAAACTAAAAGGATAAGAAACTTGAACCCATGTACACATATTCCAGGTTCTATACGACATATTTAACGAATACCTAATGATCAGTTAGTGTGTATAGTATAATCCCAAAAAGAGATCAGTCACTGATCAGTCCATTGGTAAAATTCCTAAAATATTTAAACATAGGTGATATAAAAGGTATCAATTTCATACAGAAAGCTGATACACCGCACCGACAAGTCCCCGAAATCCATTTAAATCTAGAAAAGATCAACTACCAACAACCAACTGACATCAATGAGTGTGAATATTGCATGTTCATCGCTTTTGTTCTTGTTCACCAGGTTGTTGATGATTCATTTTTGACTAGTAGACTGTCTAATTTCAATGATGAAGTAGGATATCTGACAATGAAACAAACTAGTTCACTTATTCAAGTGAATACTATTTTTATCATGAATTAACATGAGCTATAATCCGAGAATACCCTGTAGCTACATGGAGCTGTTGGAAAAAAAATATATAAGAGTTGCTTAGTGATTAGTTTTTCTATAAAACAGAATAGTATCAGGTTAATGTTCGTTTAGAATTCACTTGGTATTGTCTCCTTAAATCTTCCCATTGATGTTCAGAACTGCGATTGAGCAGTCTCTTATTGATGGTATATGTGCATCCTGTACATATTACCCCGATATTGCTCTAATTCACAACCTTTATAGGCAAAGACTAGTAGTGGCTAGCAGCGAAATCCAGGGAGCACGTTTCGCACTATTTGGGACTCAACAGCTAGATGTACCTGAATCTCAGGGTTGATGTTCACTTTAGGACCCAAACCCAGTACTGTTCGCCCCAAACTCCATCACGTTATCCACTGAGCTACTGAGTTCTCATAGCCACCTCCTTGTGTAATGAGGTGAAGTTTAAATTCACTTGGTATTGTTTGTTTGTCTATTCCCATTGTTGTTTAGGACTGCTATTAATCAGCGAACGGTATTGGGTTCGAGCCCTGGAGTGGACATCAGGTCTGAGATGCACGTATATCCAGCTGACGAGTCCCAGAATGAGACGAAACGTACGTCCTTGATTCTACTGCTAGCCACTGTCAATCTTTGCTTATAATGGTTTAGAATAAGTTTTGATTTGTTTGTCATTTGAACACTATTATTTCTACTCTATGATGGTAAAAAAAGTGATTTTTGCCTAGTATTTTAACTTCTCTGGTTAGCGTTTTGTTAGCGAGTTAGTTTTCTACGGGATGGGGTCGCTAACCCCATTTAGATGGTGGTTGGAGGTAGTCAACAGGAACGAAACCCGGGTGCAGGGTTTCCTGTTGACTACCTCCAACCACCATCTAAATCTCAATACATAGTGCCCGCAGTGTCGAGTCACCTACACTGTTGGCCACATTGCAACATGATCGATAGCATTCGATCTGCACTAATAAGGACTAGACAAGCATGACATTGATCACCACCCAGTGATCAATCAATTGTGATTCGCTAACCCCCTGCCCAACCCTTCTCCTTTATCCGGGCTTGGGACCGGCAGTAGCCCCCCGTGGGACTCGTTATACGTGATATTAGAATTACACGCAAAATCCTAAGAATAGTGTTCCTCGATTCTAATTGACTTATTCCCTACATTATACTTTTACCATATGTAAATATAATTCATCTTATTACAGTGTTAAAGATTAATATTTTCGTCTAAATTTGATCTAATAGTTTCACAGTATTTTAGCGCCGAGTTGATGTGAAACATTAAAGAGAAAGAATCCATTTGTGAAAATTTCAGCGAATGAATTTGAAGTAAATCTAACGTTTTGCCAAACAATCTGGTCCAAGCTTTTTCAAGGTAATATAGAATCAAACATCAAAATTACCGAATATAAATAAGATATATGGTACTGCGGTTCATTGTATACTGAATAGGTCATCCAATCAACGTTACCAATATTTAAAGTGAACCGGAGTATCATGTACCTATTTATATTCAATAGCTTTGATGTTTTATTATATTTCCTTGAAAAAGCTTGAACACATTGTCTGGCTTTGAGATCAACAGGCTGGATCTCGTAAGGATCGGTCGTACACAGACCAAATCGCGTCACTACGAATCATCGTCAAACAATCAGTTGAAAGAAACTCATCACTATACATCAATTTCATTGACTATGAGAAGGTGGTTGACAGTGTAGATAGGAGAACATTATGGAATCTTCTTCGACACTATGGAGTTCCTAAGCAGATTGTCAACATTATCCGGAACTCAGACGATGAACTACAGTGCAAGGTCTTGAATGGAGGACAGCTGACAGATGCATTCCAAGTAAGGACCGGAGTCAGACAAGGCTGTCTACTCTCTCCCTTCCTCTTGCTTCTGGTGGTCGACTGGATTATGAAGACCTCGACACCTGGGGGAAACCACGGTATACAATGGACAGCTCAGAACCAAATAGACGATCTGAACTTCAAAGATGACCTATCACTCCTATCCCATACACACGAACAAATGCAAATGAAGACAATTAGTGTATCAGCTGTAGGCCTAAACATACACAAGAGGAGAACCAAGATACTCAAATACAACTCAGAGAACACCAACCTGATAGGACGTAATGGAGAAACTCTGAAAGATGTGGAAACTTTCAGGTACCTGGGAAGTATCATCGATGAACAAGGCGAATCAGATGTAGATGTGAAGCCACGGATTTGCAAAGCAAGGACAGCATTTCTACAGATGAAGAATATATGGAACTCAAAACAACTGTCAACTAACATCAAAGTCACAATCTTCAATAGGAATGCCAAGACCGTCCTACTGTAAGGAGCTCAAACTTAGGGAACTACAGCGATCATCAAAGTACAAGTATCTATAAATAAAAACTGTCTACGGAAGATACTCAATATCCGCTGACCGAATACCACCAGTAACAGCCTTCAAAACAACCGTTCAATACTTCCAGGTTTTCTGTATTCGTCTAGCTTCAGTTAACTCATGATCTCAACTCTTCAAATTACTATAATATTCACAAAACTTCTAAAATTAGTTAACTTGTTGAAATATCTATATGACAGGAACAGATAGCCTAAATGTTCAAGCAGGTCGCCATTCTGTTGCATTTGAAATACATATCAAAATAGATTCGATTCCATAAACGAAAGAAATAATAATATTGTTGGTCAGTATACCTGAACTCCAAATGCATAGGCTAGAGACTATTGGCAATAACCAACTATATTAGGGAATAAAGTAATTACGGAGAAAATTAATTGAAGACTATGGATGGTAGATAAGATGAAGTTCACGGAAAGCAATAAATTAGATCACAAGGAACTACTTAACCTAAAATCTAAAAAGATAAAAGAAAACAGACTAAAGAAGATATGGTGACAGGAATTAGAAATTAATAAATAGTATTTGCCAACAACTGTAAAGGAGACCACAGGAAAGATATGCTTAAAGATCGTTTGTCGTTAACTTTTGCTCTAAGAGGTGTAACAAGGTTATGTAAGTAAATAAGGTATCTAGACTAATGGTGAAAGAAAATCCAGGCTATAATTGCTACTTAGGAGAGTATTTACTGTGAAACTATGCTAGAATAGAATACGAAGTCCTAAGGTATCAGTCTCAATGCAAAACTGTGATTTCGTGCACACAGGTAAGAGCGGTAGCATAGAATAGCATTCGTATGGCTTAATTTATTATTATCTGCATCAGCAGTATAAGAGTCACTTTACATTTCACAAATAAGCGATTAGATTTCATGGACTTTTTTCTTTATCTAGTTAGCAATGGAATATAATATTATCACCCCCACTTTGACATAGCTCAGTGGTAACGTCTCTGACTGTGAAGCTCGGTGACACCAGATCGGATCCGCCAGGGAGCACGAGTTCCCTCAAGATTACAGGTACACCTTGCTGACGAGTGCCAAGTAGCACGAAACCCGGGTCCGGGGTTTCCTGTTGACTACCTCCAACTACCATCTAAATCTCAATACATAGTGCCCGCAGTGTCGAGTCACCTAGACTGGTAGCCACATTGCAACATGATTGATAGTATTCGATCTACACTAATAAGGACTAGACAAGCATGACATTGATCACCACCAGTGATCAATCAATTGTGATCACTTTGACATTCCATTGACACTGCTGCTTTATCACAGTTGCATATGAGGATTTGCCGAAACGACCTTCTCTTGGGTAATCAAGTTAATACTATGGTTCTCGTCGAAATCAATAGCAAACATTTATAGTAGATTGATCCATTATAAGCTTGAAACTGAATTTTCCCACCTGATCAGTCCTTTGTTTGTTCTCTAGTGTTACTAAAACGTCTTTTTACCTTTCCTAAATGAATGTTACACAACATTACTTTCTGGACTGTAACTAAGAAAACAATCAGAATTTAGATTGGTATTATGAATGGATCAATGTCAAACCGTCATTGAAAACCTGGAAGTACTGGACGGCGGGTTCATCCTAGTATAGGACTCCTCAGAAGTGCACATCCATGATTTCGCTCGCTGGACTTGAACGCAGGATGAAATGGCTATTCAATGCTTCCAGATTTTTAATGATGATCTAACATTGATCCACTAATGATATCAATCTGAACTCAACAATCTCCACAAACCTATACTGATAAAAACAGAATTATCTCTATGAATTATAAGTGGTCATGTAATATAGTAATAGTCTTACAATGATTAAAACTGTATATGAATTTGTATATCCCTTAAGATAATAAAAGTGTAGATCATCAACCTAGATAATCTATGTCGAATGATTAGGAACCTACTCAAGTTAGACATGAATGATGTAACCAACAACTAACGTCGAAGTCACACTCAGTCAGTCAGTAACAACATAGAACTTCGTACGTACGTACATCAGTTCGAGTTGCCACACCACATTAGCACAGAGATACAGTTGTCGATTCAAATCCCGTAGTGGTAGAGGTAATAAGAGTATAAGCAGCAATCGGGAAGATTAGGGTTTGCAGATGATATTTAAAGAGTATAATACAGTGAAATAAATTTGGGAATAGAAAAAGGGACATGAAGAATTCAGAAGATTAGAATTTGGGAGAACACAGAGTGGATACGCCTGCACCATTGAAAACGGTTTAGAGCCGTCACATTCAAGGTCACTAACCATCGGTTGTTATCGTCTCGCGGCTGCCAACTAGGTAGTCTACACCTACCAACATGACTCAGTCCACTTGTCAGTGACTTCATGGATTTGTGCCATGTTTTGGTCTGGCCGCCCCTAGCTTTCTTTCAGCCTACTCCTATACCACTGAAAATCGCAAGTCAAGGCAGTCGGTGATTGAGCATACGTAACACGTGTCCCAGCCACCTCAACTGATGAAGTTTCACTACTTCATCAATTGATTTGCCATCCTCACCTAGTATCCGTTTCCTAACAACTGCATTACTTACTCGATAGTCCCAGGATATACGAGCAATATTTCGAAGACATCTATGATCAAATACTAGTAACCTACGAATATCCTCTACTCTTACCGCCCATGTTTCACTGCCATAAAGTAGGACGGAACGAACTGCTGCACAGTAAACTCATCCTTTGTTTGATAGACGGATATCTCGCATACGCCATAAATGACGCAAGTTGGTAAAAGCTAGTCGAGCCTTCTGTATCCGTGCTGAGATTTCGTCACACACCAGACCACAAGGGCTGATGAGACTTCCAAGATAAGTGAAACGATCGACACGCTCAATTACTTCACTCCCTATCATTAGTTCGGGTGTCAATGCAACTCAATCCTGAAGCAACATTCTGCATTTCGAGGGGGAGAATCGCATCTCGAACGAGCTTGCATTGTTGCTTAGAGTGGTCAGAAGACTCTGCATTTTGCCAACGTCTTCACCAAATAAAACTATGTTATCGGCATGTTCTAAGTCAATACATGAACCTCCCGGTAGAAGTTCAACCCCTGGAAATCTAGACGAGGAAAGTGTTATCTCTACAAGCACGTCCGCGATAAAGTTAAACAAGAATGGAGAGAGTGGGCAGCCCTGACGAACACCACTTGAGGTAATCAATTCTGATGACAGTTCACCATAAGCTCTCACTCTACCAGTTGTGTTCGAGTATAGAGCCTTTACAAGGTTAATGTACTTCTTTGGTACTCTTTTCAGTGATAAACACTGCCATAGAAGCTTACGATCGACACAGTCGAATGCTGCTTTAAGGTCAAGAAATACTAGGATTTTTGGGCGTCTGAACGTGTGTCTGTGTTCTAGAACCTGACGTAGTGTGAATATCTGATCTATACAACCACGTCCAGGTCGAAAACCAGCCTGATTTTCTCTAGTCTGCTCTTCACGAGCTTTAGTTAGACGTCGAAGTATTATTGAAGCTAATATTTTAGACACTATATTAGTCAAACTGATTCCTCTGTAATTGTCACAAGAGGACTTCACATGACTTCACAATTCACAGTCAGCACCTGACGTGAATTACTCCGTACAATACAAATGACGTTATTACAAAAATATATTATCGCATAAGTCAATCCATAGCATACAATTAATTGATACGCGCTAGATTGTCCTTAACCTTGAAAGGGATCGATCAAACTACTAATTGATTTCATTAGAACTCAATAACATTTCACTAATCCTATGAAAGTATTCATTAACTATATTGTAACTAGGATAGATAATAATGAGATGTTCCCCCCCTTTCAGAAATTTCCTAATTTTTATCTAAAATAATCATACCTGTTGATAGTTGAAAATTAATTTTTCCTCTTGTTTATTTTTTTTTCTGTAAAAATGTTCCCCCCCCCTGTTTTGTGTATGTGGGTGTGGGGGTGTGTGTGGATGGGTAATTTATTTTAGTTTTCTAAAAAAAGAAAAAAAGAGAGAGAAATATTAAAAAAAAGAAGAATAAAACATCTGTTTATCTAAAGGATACATATGAAAAATATGTATATGAATACAGTTTATCAGTCTTATTCTTCTCTTTTTTTTGTGAAAAAAAAAGGGAACAAATTAGATTTACGTAAACTGATATACGATTTAAAGTATTTATAGTATGTGGAATGTATTCTGTGGGAGAGAGCCAAACAGCTTCCAGCTGAAGAAGAAATTAAGAAAAGACGATGGAAATGGATAGGACATACATTACGCAAATCATCAAACTACATCACGAGGCAAGCCCAAACTTGGAATCCTGAAGGGAAGCGGAAAAGAGGAAGGTCAAAGAACACATTATGTCGTGAAATAGAAGCAGATATGAAAAGGATGATTACGAACTGGAAGGAGCTGGAAAGGATTGCCTAGGACAGGTTTGGATGGAGAACGCTGATGAGCGGCCTATGATCCTCCACGAGGAGTAACAGGCGTAGGTTAGTAAGTAAGGAATGTATTCATTCACTTAATGTGATCATCGAAAGAGTGATAATAATTATTATAATAAATTCATTTGGTATTGCTTTATATGGATCTTCCATTGTTATTTAAGACTGTAATTTATCAGTCTCATGATGGTATATATGCGTCCTGTGCGGATTGCCTCAATGTAGCCTCAAGTCATAAGCTTTTATAAGCAATGATGGATAGTGGCTAGCAGTGGAATCCAGTTTGGTGTGCGTTTCTTCCTATCCTGGGACTCGTCAGCTGGATATACGTGCATCTCAGACTTGGTGTTCACTCTGGGTACCGTTCGCTTCAAATGCCATCGCACTCCTAAATAACAATAGGAAGATACAAGTAAAACAACATCAAATGAATTTAAACTTCACCCCATTACACAAGGAGGTGGTTATGAGAACTCAGTAGCTAAGTGGATAACGTGATGGCGTTTGGAGCGAACGGTACTGGGTTCGAGTCCCAGGGTGAGCATCAACTCTGAGATTCAGGTACATCTAGCTGATGAGTCCCAAATAGTACGAAACGTGCTCCCTTGATTTCACAGCTAGCCATTATCCATCTTTACTTAATAATTATAATGGTTAAAATTATGAGTCGATCTAAGCTGGACCACCATTGGAAACGTGGAACCAATGGACGGCTGTTTTGTCTTAGTACGCGACTCTTCAGCAATGCTAATCCAAGCTCCTGCAAGAGGGGCTTGAACTCAGGACTTTCGGTCTTGTGTGCGAACGCTTAGTTTCTGGAACACTGAACCGGCCGACATCGAACGGTGTTAATGTCTAGCATCAACCAATGCACATAATCGCGTAACTATCTTCCATCGTCTGAGACAGAAATCTATCTCTTCCAGACATGGATTCGTCCCACTTGTGATGGCTTCTCACCAGAACTCTGAAAATTCCTTCACGAAACTAGTTACTAATGACATAATAATCTCGACAACTCAAGACTGATAATTCCATTTATCTTGGCATATATTTACACAAATTACCCTAATCCTAACACACACACACACACCATTGTTAATGATGAAAAATAATTGAAAGATTTCACTGAAGTTATGTTGTTGTGTTTTCTTCATCTTTTCCAAATAATCTATTACATAATCTTAATGAAAGTTAATTACTAGTCTATACAAAATTGTTTTATTAGAAATGTAATCAATGGAATGCAATTATCAACCATTCTAAATGATCCTCACTTATCACTATGTGTAAAAAAAATAAGAAAAATTTCAATCATAAACCTGTTTTTTTTAATTTTAATAAAATTTACTAAAAATAGTTTCTAAGGGAGTAATAATACGAAACTCATGATGAATGTTTCATCCTACTGAAAACTCATCAGTAGTAATGGTAGTATCTCGCAATCCCAATATTGGCGAGACTATAATTTGTGGACGCCCTCAGAACGAATCCCAATTGACCTTGGGAAATATTAACCAATCAGCAAACAGTAAATATAGAGTAAAAAGATGTTATACAAAAGCAAAGAAATAAAATGGATGCACTTCATATACGTGGTTCAAAAACTTGTCAAGGTTAAAAAGAGGTTCAGAGGTTCTAAAATCGTAATGCATGCAGTAGAGGAAATCATTCATATGGCTACGGAATAGTCGGCCTCTGGAGCCATGATAAAGTCTCAGAAACTCTCAGTCTTGACCACATAGCTTCAATATTGTTTGTGTGCTCTCCGGTTGTTGAGTACACAAAATACCACTTGTGGATAACGACACGATGCACATAACCAAGCCTATGTAGGAGTCTGTACGCTCTCCAAACATCCGTATATATTGTAGTACCTGGCTGCAGCCAGTGTTACTGGTGCTTTTATTATCCAGTTCGCAATAATTGTCGTAATTTGCCTTAGTTAGGAATTATATATGGGGTTTTCATCACGAACTGACATCAGCTATAATTCCATAAATCTATTTAGCCAAATGGATGAAAGGCTTTCGCGTTAAAATCCGAGATCTATTATCTTATACCTGATTGATTCGTCCACAAATTATAGTCTTGCTGTTTTATTTGTTACAGCCTCTCAATTACCACGTTTTGTACAAAATTCCCTATGAACCGATCGTATGTTAGCATTAAGCACTGAAGTTGTTCGTAAATTAGAGTCTCACACTAATCTTCATGTGAACACTTATACTCTAACCAAGTAAATGATGCTTTAAAATACTCGACGCTTTGTTCATTGAGCTATTGACTTCAGATAGTCATTAAACTGCCTAACAAATGTAAGCGGGAAGCTGTGATGAATAAAGTTCAATCCATATCGGGTGCAAGACAGTTAGCCGTCACATGCAATAGATGAATAGTTACATAAAATCATATATTGAATAAAGTTAATCTGTAATACTGCTTAATAATGGCTCAAGTCTTGAGTTCTATATCCGCTTGTACAATCATGAATATGCACTGTTGAATAGTCCCATACTAGGACGTAATTACCAATCATTATGTGAATCATTTCGTCGAAGTTGTTAACATAGTTTACAAATATGATTGATTTTCACTTGATGTTGCTTTTACTTATATCTTCCCATTGTTATTAAGGACTACAATTGATCAATCTTATGATGGTATATATGCATCCTGTGCGAATCGCCTTAATATTGCCTTAAGTCCTAAGCTTTTATAAGCAATGATGAATAGTGACTAACAGTGCAATCCAATTTGACGAGCGCTTCGTCCTATTTTCACATAAGACAACTGTTTTATTCTATTCAACTCTTCTGTAATTTCATGAATATGAAGTCATTGTTTTTTCTTTCATTCTAACTGCCTTGTCTACTAAAATGTACAATTTTCCCATCATGTATAACCCTAATCTTTTTTTTCCCATTTCTAAACTTGAAATTCATTTAGATTTAAAATTCATTAGACCAATGTAACTTATGAAATATCCAATGAAAAATGTCACAATCATGATTGTATTTGTGTATTGTGTGAATATGTAAATACTACTAATGGGTTAATTCATGTCACGTACATCTACATTTATAGATACGTACACATACAAGCAAATAGGGATTTATCTGAAGGTTCATTCGTTTAGAGGTCTCTGTATGTATGTGTGTGTGTGTGTGTGTAATATAGGGATACATACCTGTCTACCATCATGGTTAATACATATATATATATGTATGACAAGAAGGATAAATTGCAGTAAATGGAGCGAAAAGTCAACTGTTTCATCTACCAGATTGTATATACCACAAAGTTGACGACATATCTATATCTATCTATCTATCTATCTACCTCTAGAGTATATTAGACAAATAAAATAAACAAAATAAAAATCACTTATGTCGATGATATTGATAATGATGATGATTATGCCGCTGATGATGCTGGCGATGAATATATATGACAGTTAGACATTTAATAATATTATCTCTATTGATATAACAATTCTATAGTCAAAGTCAATTATCATTATACATACAAAATTGTTTTACTTCATTCCACTTGGATACTTATACATGGATACACACTACAGATAGACATGGTTACTAGTAGTACATTCATTGAATTATTTATTTATTATTCACTAAAACGACATTGTTAAATTGGGAAAAATGTTACATTTACCCTCCATCTATCTGGTGTACACACACACACACACTTACACACCTACACACGCACACCTACAAACATACCTACACACACACACCAACACATACAGACACATATACAAAATCATTTGCACTGTATCATATCATTACAAATAAAATGAAAATACCGCTCAATTAAACTGATCCAGTTTCCAAGGGAAATTATTTATTTATTTTTTTGAAATGAGAATTATTATTCTTATTTTCATTGATTAATTATGTTATTAATTCATTTCAAGTTTTATTTACAAATAAATAATTTTTTATATTTTTTATGTCAATTCATGATTTTCTTATCGAATATATGGATTTTCAAAATGATACAAGCAAATCATGTCACTATGGCAACAAGTAATAGTAGTAACAATAATAATAATAATAATAAGCATAATTTATTATTTAATTCTGATGGAAACATTTTCAATATGGAAACACAGATGGATTTGATTCATCGTTTACCACGTTATACACAAATATTGTCGTCGTCGTCGTCGTCATCGTCATCATCATCATCTTCATCACCGTCAGCAATAACACCAATTCTAGGTACAGAATTAATTCAACTTAGTTATAATTGTATAGTCTATGATGAAACACCAGCTCAATATAATTTACTTGATGAAACTAATGGAAATACATGTCAATTATTATCACCATCATCCTCCTCATCCTCATCTTCATCCTCCTCCTCATCATCATTATCGAGTATACAAATGATTCAAATAAAAAATTCCGAGAAATTATTCATCAATATGAAAATTATTACAACAGCAAATCCTATGGCAAAATATTTCAATATTAATCCAAATAATTATACATTGTATACAAGTCAACATATTGATCGTGAAGAATTATGTAATCAAGCAATGCTAATGACTGATACATCGTCTATACCGGATTCTTTACGAACATGTTGTATAAATCGTCGAAAGGAATGTATTTTCCCATTGAATATACTTGTACAGACAAGAATTGGTAAAGATGATACGGTTGCTACTACTACTACTACTAACAGTATTAATAGTAGTAGTAGCACCATTTCTAAACATTCAGTCGACAAAGGAATTAATCATGGATCATCCATTATTACTGATACTACAATCGCTGATATTAGTAGTATAGGTAGTATTAGTAATAGTGGTAATATTGTTGATGTTGTAAGTAGTAGTTCACGTTCAAAATTTTTTACAATTAACATAAAACTAATTGATATCAATGATAATGCACCAAAATTTCCAAATCCTCAATATACAATCCATGTTTCAGAAGGAATACATGTTGGATCCAGGTTACCTTTACCATTAGCGGAAGATTTAGATTGTGTAGACTATAATATTGTACGGTAAGTCTGATTGTAATATTTAAAAGCATATATATGTATATATATATATTCATTGCTGTACACGTATCATGTTTCAATGGTTGACATGGTCAATGTTATTTTAATGGAAATAGTGAGTTTAATAAAGCTTAGACCTTATTCATAAATGATCATGTCAAGAATCGAAACCAGATCGTTAACAAATCACAATTGTGGTCTAATTAACTAGAACAATACAATTGTTAAGTAGTTCATAATTGATTCCTTGAGTTCAATATGTGACAAGAATTGTTTTCATCCCGTTTTTCTTTTATATTCACGATTGAATTATGACCAATTTTTATTAGTATATGTATGAAGAGTACAGTATTGAGTTTCAATGAGAGTATTAACATTTAGATGCCGACCAATCCGGTTGTTTCTTGAATTTTTCTATTAACTCTACTTCATTTTCATGGAGTTTTGCTCTTTGAACTGGATGATTTAGTCATGGAGCTTTTATCATTCGAGTAATTCGAACACTTCACTTCTACCTGAAGTTTGTGCTGATGATTTCGTTCAGAAGAACGAAGAAAGCTCCACAAACAAATCATTCAGTTCAGTGAACTAAACTCCATCAAAATCATCCACTTGAGTTACAAATCTTCTTCACCGCCTCAATTCATCTTATCTAAGTAGATTATTTCTGTTGAAGCTGTGAACGTATATGTTAGATGATTTCAGTATGAAAATTTCACTGTCTTTCTAGACTTACCTTTGAGTACTCAATTTGAAATAATCATGATGATATAAAAGATTTATTAGTTTTCACTTCTCATTTAATAAACTTCCACCTGAATAATACAAAAACAGATTAATTATCATCAGAAGGGGTTTTGTGAAGATCGTGGTAATTTCAATATTTGAGATCATGAGTCCATTGAATCTAGACCATCATGGAAAACCTGATAGTACTGGACGACCGTTTCGTCCTATTGTGGGACTCCTCAGCAGCGCGCATCTATGACCCCTCCTCGCAGGATTCGATGTGTCGCTCAATTTCGTGGATTAGTTGAAGCTAAATATTAACGCCGTTGGATGCCGGCCGGCTCAGTGGTCTAATAGCTAAGCTCTCGTGTGCGAGACTGATAGGTCCTGGGTTCAAGTTTTGCGAGGTGAAGTCGTGGATGAGCACTGCTGAGGAGCTCCATAATAGGATGAGTTGGCCGTCCAGTGCTTCCAGATTTTCCATGATAATCTAGCTTCAACTGACTCATGATCTCAACCATTGAGATTAATCATCATTATATATGTCCATATCTATGTGTCCATGTTTGTATGTAGTAAGTATGTATGTGTGCATGTATGCATGTAAGTGAATTCGTTCTTATCAATTTCAGTATCAAACATAGAAACAAATAGATATTCATCATTTCGAAGTTGATTAAAATAAGAATCAATACACTGTGATAGTTTATGATCTGATTTGCAGGTAACTTGGTTGGAGTCCGCGTGACTATTGTAACCAATGGTTGGAGACTTGCTTCAGAATCGATCGCAATCGCGTAGGTGGTGTATACACTCTTTGTTTTACCTTAAACTATGAGATTAAAATCACTTTATACCTTTATTTTCAATTCTTTCTTCCTGTACTATATCCTTATAAGCAATTTTTCTTTTTATATATATTATCACTATTGACTTAACTACTATGAATCCGGTGTTTATCTTGCTGTTCTAATGTGGTACGGCAACTTGGACCGATGCATATATGTGCCTGGTCCTACGTCGTAGCTGATTGTTTGACTGAATAAGGTTTATGAGGTTTGTAGTTGAAAAATCCCATAGATACTCACCTATTCATTCATATTTTCACTTGTAAATCGACATATACAGTTGATTATGATATGTATTTAATATGATTTCTTGTATTGAACATCATGTAAAATATATTAGCAGTGTAAAGTATACTACTTAAATCTACTTCTTAATTCCTCCTTTTCAACGACTTGATTTCATCATATTGATAAGTTAATGGATAAAAGTTTGAAAATTTTGTCCAGTTTTGTCCGATTGTAAGTATCTTCTTTTACAAATACTTACTGTAAATAGATCCTATTCATTGTAAATTTGATATTGAAATGATCTTGATTAAACGTTTTGATCCATTCTATACTGTAACATCGAATGAATCTATTATCAAGATACTTTACATACCTAACAGTAAGTTTGTTCACATCAATTTGGTCTTAATGAACTGCCTACAATTACACTATCTACTTAACAATATAATTTATTGCGCAATATAATATACTACTAATAACCATCCCCTAAAGGAATTAAGTATTGTATTGTGAAATTCACTGAAATTCATTCAAAGATAGACGATGCTTAGTAGCAGAATTTAGGACTCAAGTTACGTCCTACATGGGACTCATTAACTTGATGCATCTGCTGTATTATTGAGGATACAAATAAACTCTAATCTCATCATAAGTATGTATGAATGTGTGTGTGTGTGTCGTACGTGGGCGCGTGCGTGCGTGCATAAGTATATGTGTGTGATCTTGACTAAATTCTAGTCTCGGGTAGAATATCCTAGTTACTAATCAAATCAATAATCTAAATATACAAACCGCTCCACATCTAACCAAAATATATTTCATTTAATACTTTCTAGTTTCATGGATACAAAATAATTACTAATCAAATACTGTGAAGAAACCAATGAAATATGTTCCTTGATCTCAACAACAACTAACTATATCCGGCTCAGTGTTGTAGAGGTTAAGCTCTTGCCCGTAAGACCGATAGGTCATGGATTAAAATCTCTCGAGGCGAGGTCGTGACTGCGCATTGTTGAGGAGTCCTATCCTAGGACGAAACAGCCGTGCAGTGCTACCAGGTATTCTATGTTTGTCTAGCTTCAATTGACTCATGATTTCAACTAATGAAATAATTTCCATCTAATTTACTTATATATCCCATTTAATTTATTAAGTAAATTTAAGATGTCATATGACTTGTCTAGTCTAGTTTGTACTATATGTTAGTTGTTGCTGTTGTTGTTGTTGTTCTTTTTTCCCTTAATCAATTGAATTAATAAGTAATCAGTATAACAATGATCCTTCATTCTTCAATTCAGTAGGCTAAAAAAAAACGTTAAAAAGTGCATATCAATAGAGGGTAAATTATGTAATGTATATCTGGAAAGTATTTAACTGTTTACTTGATTGAATGAGTAGTGATGTTAGTGGATGAGTGATATGAAGAAGTAAACCATAATGAAACTTGATTGAATTGTAAAACAAAAAATAACAACTTAGAAATTCAGGATCTTCATTGTTGTAGAAATTTTGTGTAATTTGTTTATCTTATAGATAGATTTCGTAGGAGTTTTTGTGGATATTGTAGTAATTTCAATAGTTGAGATTATGAGTCAATTGAAGCTAGACCACCATGAAACACCTAGAAGCACTGGATGGCCGTTTCGTCCTAGCATGAGACTCCTTAGCAGTGTGCATTTACGACCTCTCCTCGCGAGATTTGAACTAGGGACCTATCAGTCTCACGCGCGAACGCTTAACCTCTACAACACTGAGCCGGCCGGCATCCGATCGTGTTAATATCAAGTTTCAACTAATCCACGAAATTGAGCAACACATTCACCATTCTCATCAGTGAGTTACTATTTGACAGCAGACTCGTTTGAACTTGAGCGCGCGAGTGCTTAACCTCAACACCACTGAGCCGGATATAGTTAGTTGTTGATAGGTCCTGTCGATCAATGGAATGATCAATGAGATCAAAAAGGAACATATTTCATTGGTTTCTTCACAGTATTTGATTAGTAATTATTTTGTATTCATGAAACTAGAAAGTATTAAATGAAATACATTTTGGTTAGATGTGGAGCGGTTTGTATATTTAGATTATTGATTTGATTAGTAACTAGGATATTCTACCTGAGACTAGAATGAAATACCTATAGCTTTAAAAGTCAGCAACATAACTATGAGATGGAAGGACAAGTATAACTACACTGAAATACTTAAACATTGAACCTTTCTTTACAAGAAAGGTAAAGAAATAACAATCTTTCCACTAAATCGTAAAATTCCATATAATAGCAATAGTGATGATTAGTGTAAATCGTTAGTAGACATCTTTGAATTTCTTGTTTAAGAGAATGAATCGATCGATTTCAGACCACCATTGGAAAACCGGAAGTACCAGACGGCCGTTTCACCCTAGTATGTCACTCCTCAATAGTGATCATCCACGATCCCGTTTGTGGAATTCGAACCCAAGGCCTTGGGTCTCGTGAGTGAACGCTTTACCTCTAGACCACTGAGCCAGCAACGAACGGTGTTAATATCTAACATCAAAAAAAAAAAAAAAAAAAAAAAAAGAAAAAGAAAAAGAAAAAGAAAAGGAAAAAAACTTGACAAGCTCCACAACCCTACACTAATCTTTGAATGTAATCAGTTACATAATGAGATGACCATAAGACAAGTCTTGTACTGGGACTAAAAAAGCTGTTCAATACTGCCTAGATCAGAAATGATTTTCTAAATTATACAAATACTGATAATAATAATAATAACCCTCTACCATTAACCCATGAATTTATGAAACAATTTACAAATGAACTCAATAAATCTAGTCCCAAAGAAGGGGAAAATTGGCACATTAATGACCTAAATATTTGTTTGTTTATCTGTTTTGTTTTAAAATATATGACCTTAATGTTTAAGTCATCAAAATGGTGGTTATGACATTGGATATGTGTAAGTGACTTTGCTTTTCAATCTTCACTATATATATATGAGGTATCCAGTATATTTTTCTTATAGTTTTCCTTTCATCTATTCAACACAAACTGGAAATAAATACTCACTCCTGTTACTCTCAATAAAGAATAGACTGCCAACTAGCATTCTCCAACTCACTCTGTCCTCGGACTTCCCTTATAGTTCGATCCAATTCTTGTTCATTCTTCTCATGTCTTTCTCCATTTATCGGCCTAATGTGTTCTTTGGTCATCCGCCTCACCTTTGACCTTGGGGATTCTATGTGAGGACTTGACTTGTGACGCAGTTGGGTGCTTTCCTCAATGTGTGTCCTATCCACTTCCAGTGCTTCTTCCTAATTACTTCTTCCACTGTAATCTAGTTTGTTATCTCACACAGTCGATTGTTGCTAATAGTATCTGGCTAATGGATCCGAAGTATTTTGTGTAGACAACTAATAATAAACACATGAATCTTCTGGATGATTGCTGTTGTAGTTTTTCAGGTTTCTGCCCCATACAGTTGAACTGTGTTGACATTTTTATTGAAATGTTCTGAGATCGTTGTCAATCAACAGGCAGTTATTTTGAGTTGCAGATGTTCTTCAATTGTAGAAATGCTGTTGTTTCTTTACCGACCCATGCCTTCACATTTGCATCAGATCCACTGTGTTCATCAATGATGCTGCCTAGATATGTAAAGGTTTTTACACCTTGCCAATCTTCTTCGTCAAGTGTGATTTTAATTGGTGTATGATGTATTGTATTTTGCTTTTTACATTTCCTATTACTACTACTAATAATTATAATCATACTACTGATTACCAATTTTTCTAACTGTTAACCAATAACAATAAGGAACATTCTATTTTTAAAAAAAGAACTAATGTCAATCATATTATTATTGTATTCGATTAATTTTGAATAATTCAAGGATTCAATAACAATATTTAAGTAGTATGTTATTGACAATATTTTATACATTTATAATGTTATTTTTATAAAAAGAAAGCAGGAAATGTTGCTTTATTCGAAGAGATAGGCTAAATGAATGAATGTACTTCCTGTGATGCACATATACCTCATAATAAAGAAAGAACAAAACATACTACTTAAATCTCATAAATATACGCTACTTGTTTTATTTAACAAAGTGTATTTTAGTAAACTTGGACTATTGTATTATATGAGTAACCATCAGTCTGACACATGAACGCTTAACCTCTAGATCACTGAGCTGGCCGGCATCCAGCCTGTCTAACTTCAACCGATCCACGGAATTGAGCCACCATCCACCATTATCATCAGTTAGTTACTATCTGACAACGGACCCGGTTGGACTCCATTGGTCACTGCTTTTCACTAGAACTCCATTCTCTAGTAAGCATATGTTGATCAAGATCAGAAAAGGTTTTGTGAAGATTTTTAGTAATTCTAATAGTTGAGATCATAAGTGAATTGAAGCTAGATCACCATGGAAAACCTGGAAGAGATATAATTGTCAAATTATTCAGCTACTTATATTGATCGATCACTAATCAATAAATAATATCAAAGATATTGCACCGAATATCAAATTATTAAAGAGTGATTTATAGAATCCAAATATAATATTTATAACTACTACTTAATAACCAATCAGTTTACGCTCATCTCTTTTCTATTAATTTGCTAAATCATTGGATTGGATTGTCAAAATCATACACGATCAAACCTACTATTATTATGTTACATAATCAGTACATTCATTAACAATGTTTTGATAGAAAATCATAAAGTAAGTATTTCACTCATATTCAGGGAGATAATGATCATTTTAATGTATCTATATTCTTCGACTCCGTTGATCGAGAGGTTTTATGGCAGTATTTATCACTGAAAAGAGTACCAAAGAAGAACATTAACCTTATAAAGGCTCTCTACTCGAACAAAAACTGGTCAACTGAGAGCTTATGGCGAACTGTCATCAGAATTGATTACCTCAAGTGGTGTTCGTCAGGGCTGTCCACTCTCTCCATTCTTGTCTAGCTTTGTCGTTGACGTGTTTTTAGAGTTAAAACTTACCTTATCTAAATTTCCAGGAGTATAACTTCTACCAAGAGATTCACGTATTGACTTAGAACATGCCGATAACATAGTTTTATTTGTTGAAGACGTTGGCAAAATGCAGAGTCTTATGACCACTCTAAGCAACAATGCAAGCTCGTTCGAGATGCGATTCTCCCCTTCGAAATGCAGAATGTTGCTTCAGGATTGAGTTGCATCGACACCTGAACTAATTATAAGGAGTGAAGTAGTTGAGCGTGTCGACCGCTTCGCTTATCTTGGAAGTCTCATCGGCCCTTGTAGTCTGGTGTGTGACGAAATCTCAGCACGGATAAAGTAGGCTCGACTAGCTTTTGCAAACTTGCATCATTTATGGTGTAGGCGAGATATCCGTCTATTAACCAAAGGACGTGTTTACTGTGCAGCAGTTCGTCCCGTCATACTTTATGGCAGTGAAACATGGCCAGTAAGAGTAGAGGATATTCATAGGTTATTAGTATTCGATCATAGGTGTCTTTGAAGCATTGCTCGTACTAGGTAAGGATGGAAAATCAATTGATAAAGAAGTGAAACTTGGTCAGTTGAGATGACTGGGACATGTGTTACGTATGCCTAACCACCGACTGCCCCGACGTGCTATGTTCAGTGCTATAGAAGTAGGTTGTAAGAAAGCAAGGGGCGGCCAGATCAAAACATGGCACAAGTCCATGAAGTCACTGACAAGTAGACTGAGTCATGTTGGTAGGTGTAGAGTACCTGGTTGGGGACCGCGAGATGATGGCAACCGATGGTTAGAGACCCTGAATGACATGGCTGAAAATCGTTTGCAATGGCGCAGGTGTATCCACTCTTTGTGTTCTCCCAAATTCTAATCTTCTGAATTCTTCATGTCCCTTTTTTCCTCTTTCCAAATTTATTTCACTGTATTATACTCTTTAAATAACATCTTCAAACCCTAATGTTTCCGATTACTACTTATACTTTTACTACCTCTACCACTACGGTATTTGAATCAACAACTGAATCTCTGTGCTAATGTAGTATGGCAGCTGGAACTGACGTACGTATGTTCGAAGTTCTATGTTTCTATGTTCTTTATTAGTTAATATATTGTTAAAATAAATGATTAATCTCCAAAGTAGGATGATCACATAGAGATTTTAATTGGGTCTAAGGATTTCAATTCTAAGAATTCATGTTTTCTGTCATTTGATCATTAACTTATTTTTAAGTGATTTCTCATAGTTTTCACAGGGAGACTATATTTTATGAACCTCATTTAAGCAATACTACATTGACTTTGAGAATTCCCTTTACTTAAGAGAGTTAAATAAAGGCTACAACTTAGTGTAAAGGATGAAGGTTGTTTGTTAGTAATCTGTCAAACATAGTATCTGCATGAGGTGGTCTGTATATGCATCCCACTAGTAGATAATTTTGAGATCCTCAGTTTACAGTAACCCAAGTGGATTCGCCTATAGCATCAAGAGATTTATCCTCGAATTTGCACCTTTGAATGTCTGAAAGGACATAGATAATTGTACCGCCTCCTAATCCATAACATCTATCGGTTCTAAGGAAAACGTAGTTATCTACATTCAAGGAGTGATGGGATATATATGAACTGCACCACGTTTCCGTAATAAGTACAATGGTTGGATTTACAAGGATTAAAAGGGTTTTAAAATGAGTAATTTTATTGGGTACAGGGCGGGCATTGAACGAAAGATTAAAAAACTTATTATGGCGAAGCAGGTTAGAGTATAGATCGCATTCGATAGTTCCATGAATACTCGTAGGAATGACTAATGTAAGAGTTGTGTTGCGAGGGGAAATAGATTCAGTCACTTTGTCGTCATTTGGAATATGTTTACCATTGCCGGCAGAAAAGTTGTCGGAATTACAAAAAAGGTCTTCTTATTGCTATTGGCATAGTGTACATATTGGGAGCCGGACCAAGAAGGCTATCAGGTCTATGTGTGCGACCAAGTGGCCATTTAGATTTAGGTTGTGTTTTTTATTTATTTATCATAAACTGAGATAAGCTATAATGCTAAAAACTACATGAATGGATGAAATTCGCGCCCGAATTCAAGACCATACACCTTAAATCTGATTGGTTCATTTATAAATTATAGTTTTGTCATTCTTACCGGATATTTGTTAAGATTACATGAACAGTCAACTAAGTAATGTTATTAGGTATGATAAATATAAACAGTTATACTCATCAACCATTCTCTATTCATCGAAAATGGATAGTGACTAGATGTGGAATTCAATACGCGAGTTTCGTCCTATTCTGGAGTTTGTCAGTTGGATGTATCCGCATCTCAAAGTTAATATCCACTTTGGGACTCGAACCCAGTACCTTTCGCTTCAAACACCATCACGTTATCCACTTATTAATTGAGTCCTGATAGAAATTTGCTTGTGCAATGGGGTGAAGTTTAAATTCACTTGGTATTGTTTACTTGAATCTTGACATTGATGTTTAGGACTACAATTGAGTAGTCTCTTATTGGTATATGTGCATACTGTGCGTATTGCTTTGATATTGCCGTGCAATCATGACTCAGTATCTAAGTGGATAACTCAATGAAGTTTGAAATGAGCGGTATTGGGTTCTAATCCCAGAATGTACATTAACTCTCACATGCAAGTACATTCAGCTAACTAGTCCTAAATAAGTAGAAATGCACATCTTAAATTCCGTTGCTAACTAACATTCATTTCTACTTATAAAACTAATTTAGTAATTTCATAACAACCATACCTATACTGCCAAAAACAAAACTGTTCCAAGTTAGGCCAAAACCAGCCTTGTTTTGTTCAGTTTCTTTGTTTTTTTTTTGTAGGTTGTCTCTCTTCCTTATTCGTTTCGCTATAAAATGTTCAATTGAAACTTTTCTCTTTAGTTTTTTTCTTCTTCTTTATCTTTTATTATGTGTTCAATGATTATGGGGTATGATTTGAATGAATGAAGTAAATAGTTTAACACTGATTACTTAGTAAAGGTAATAAACCAAGTGCATTGCAAACATTAAAAATTACAAATATAAACAAAATTTATTTATGAGGGGGAAGGGGAAAAGGGAGAAAAAGGTAATCATTGAACATTGAACCAATGTAGACTAGTAGTTATTAATCAAATACGGATATTATTGAAAATGTTTCTTTTTAATAGTTGAATTCAGAAGTTAATTGAAGCTAGAACATCATGGAAAACTTGGAAACATTGGATGATCGTTTCGTCCTAGTATAGGACACCTTTGCAGTGTGCATCTATGAACCTGACTCACGAGATTCGGATCCAAGTAGACGGTGGTGCAAACTTCGTGGACTGGTTGAAGTTAGACAATAACACCATTGGATGACGGTCGTCTCAGTGGTCTAGTGATTAGGCACTCGCACACAAGACTGATAGGTCCTGGGCTGGACTCTTGCAAAACAGGTTTGTGGATGCGAACTGCCGAGGGATCCCATACTAGGATGAAACGACTATCCAGTGCTTCCAAGTTTTCGGTCGTGGCGCATCTTCAACTGACTCATGAATTCCACTATTAAAAAAGGTACCTTTAATATCTACAAAATCCGTCACTGACCAAAATACAAAATATATTTAAAGTGAACCAACAAAATAAAATTAGTGAATGTTGTAAAAGGGATTGATGAGTAACTAGTCAATGAATTGTTTAAAGTTATGAATATGATTTCATCTACGTTAACCAGCTTTTAAAAGATGAATTACGATGTTGTTATCTAAGACTGACTCTAAACAGTTAAATAATGAAACATGGAAGTACTGGATAATTATTTCATTCTATTTAATGAATTCTTATAAGTATACATCTACAATCTCTTCATGGAATCATATTCTAGACGTTAAATCGTCACAGTGAATGGATTCATTTCATAACGCTGAGTTTTGCTTGGTAATTTGTGTTTATGGCATCAAGAAATTCATGATATTACGTTATCATTATGAAAAGACATCAGTAATATCGATTTGATACTTGACAGAGTTAAGCACTATCGATTACTAGTAACAGTCTCAAGTCTAACCCAAATTAGTCCATGGTGTACCCTGCAAATTGAACGATCACCATAAAACTCTATTCATAACTATCAACTTTCCACATGATCAAAGATTTTTAGTGTTACTTATGTCCTAATGCTAATATGTGGTTGAAGTTAATCGTGAAGAAACATTGAACCTAATTGTTGTTTTAGTGTGGACTAGTCAGTTGATTTTAGCTGGACTGTTAAAAGAATCCATCCTTATTGTGTTAACATGGTTCATGAGATGTAGTATCATTTAGATTAGTGACAGGTAGACCTGTTGGATCTAAAAACATCAAATTAACTATCACTTATCACTTAAAAACTCTGTAGGATTCGGCGAAACTATAATTTGTGGGCGAACCAATCAGGTATAAGATAACAGGTCTCCGATTTTGGCGCGAAATTCACTCATCTATTTGACTAAATAGAGTTTTGGCATTCTAGATGATGAAAACCTTAAATCTAATCCCTAACCTTGATCATCAACTGTGAATTATAATTCTAATTCCTCACACAGGTTTATAACACTGATTTGGTGCTAGTTACTAGATGGACACTTTCAAGGTCAATTTAGCGTCACTTAAAGGTCGTTCATAAATTATAATCTCACATAGGATTCATCTGAGGTTCGAAACTTTAATTTCCTCAAGATTACACATATACCTTAAAAACTCATGTCAATTAATCTTTATTATATGAAGAAATATTCATCTTATGTTTAGTTAAATATTTTAATTAATGAGTCAATGTAAGCTGGATCACCATTGAAAACCTGGAAGCACTAAACGGTCACAACAGTATGCATCAACGATCCCACATATGAAACACAAACCCAAGACCTTCAAACGAAATAATCATCCAGTGCTTCCAAGTTTCCAGTGATGATCTAACTTAGATTAACTCATGAATATTCAACTATTAAAAATTACTACAATCTCCACAAATCCTTATAATGATTATATATATATCAGTAAATGTTCATGTTTACATATTCATGGAGCTGGTTATATGTAAAGATGAATAGTGCCTAGCGATGGAATCCAGGAGACGTGTTTCGTCCTATTTGGCACTCATCAGCTGGACGATGTACCTACATCTCAAAGTTGATGTTCACTCTATGTCACGAACTCAGTACCATTCACTTTAAACATCATCACGTTATCCACTTAGCTATTGAGTCTACTGACAGCCACTTGTTTGATTAAATGTAAAAATTTAATCGTTTATTAATGAAAATTAACTTTCATAAGGAAGAGTAGAGAAAATTACTTGAAGTAATTCAAACTAAATAGATAATACTAATACTACTAATAATAATACTAATACTTACTTACTTACTTCTTTACTTATGATTGCTACTTTCAATAGACCATAGGCCGCCAAAAAGTATTATTCATTTCTAGTTCTATCCACTTGTTTTTCATTCTTCTCATGTCTGTCTCCATTTATCGACCTAATGTATTCTTTGGTCTTTCTCTTCACCTCCTTTGACGCTGAACAATCAAATTGAGGGCTTGTCTTGTGACGCAGTTGGATACTTTCTCCAATGTGTCCTATCCACTTCCAGTGGTTCTTCCTTATTTTCTTCTCCACTGGAATCTGGTTTGTTATCTCCCACATTCGATTGTTGCTCATAGTATCTCGTCAACGGACCCGAAGTATTTTCTTCGTAGACAACTAATAATAAACACTTGTATCTTCTGAATGATGGCTTACGTGGTTCCAATGCTACTACTACTACTACTACTACTACTACTACTACTACTACTACTACTATTACTACTACTAATAATAATAATAATAAAACTTTAAGTGCATAGTTACTAAATTTTTATTTCTTTATACCGTTCAAGTTATTTTTTTTGTTTTTGTTTCAGTATGTAAATCAACATTGATCACAATGTCAAAAACGATGTATTTCTTTTTTCTCAATTTAGTTTTTTTCATCAACATGAATTGACATAGAAACAATCGATCTAATGTCCAGTTTTAAGTAAAAAAAAAATAAAACCACACAAAAAAAATAAAAAGGGATATTTTTCTAAAAGTTTAGTTACCTGTAGACGCTTGATTATATATACATCTACGGTATCCTCCTCCTGCTCCTTCTTCCTCTCCTTCTTTTTCCTCCTCTTCTTCTTCTCCTTTTTCGTCTTCTCTTTCTTCTTCCCCTTTTTCTTCTTCTTCTTCTTGTTCTTGTTCTCCGTGTGTCTCTCACTCTTCAATGTTTTTCGGAAATTAAATAATTAATGATACCGAAATGTAAATAAATTATACAAGGCATGTATATACAGTAATCCGATTACATAATTGATATGTAATATTATCATCTTTATTATATTGATTATTAAATGTTTGATAATAATAATAATAATAATTAAGAAATTATAAAATGAAAATAAACTAAACATTTCACTGATTGATATCATGAGTCAATTGATGCTAGACCACTATGGAAAACGATCGAAATTACTAAAATCTCCACAAAACCCCTTCTGATAATAATAACCACTAGGCACTGCTGAGGAGTCCTATACTAGGACGAAACGGCCGTTCAGTCATTCCAGGTTTTCTATGGTGGTCTAGCTTTCATTGACTCATGATTTTAATCAGTGAAATTTCTAAACAAAAATCTCCACAAAACCTCTTCTGATAATAATAACCACTGGGCACTGCCGAGGAGTCCTATACTAGAACGAAACGGCCGTTCAGTCCTTCCAGTGAAATTTCTAAACAAAAATCTCCACAAAACCCCCTTTTTGATCAAACTAAAAATTGCAATCATATTTTGATTTAATGATTGTCAAATGAATTTAACATTTGAAAAGAACAACTTTGTTGAATTTCACCATTAATTTATGGATGACCTTTGAGCAACGCTAAATTGACCTTGAAATTGTCCACCTAGTAACTAGCACCAAATTAGAGTTATAAACCTGTGTGAAGAAATAGAATTATGATTTACAGTTGATTGTTAAGATTAAGAATTAGATTTATTGTAGTCATCACGAGTTGACATAAGCTATAATGGCAAAACTCTATTTAGCTAAATGGATAAATCGGAGACCTCTTATCTTATACCTGATTAGATCGTCCATAAATATTATAGTCTTGCTGAAGTGTCGTAATTGATTAATCATATTAGTCAACTGAATATATAGTCATTCAATCTATTATGAATAGAATAACCAATAAACTGATAATATACAACCATAATAGTTAGTACATTTTCCTCCTTATCCTTCCTCAAAACAAACCGCTAATCTTTATAGACAATCATCGACCTAAATCTTATTACTGAATAACGAAATTAAATCATTTCAATGGTTCAGATCATGAGTCAACTGATGCTAGATCACCATGGTAAACTTGGAAACACTGGATGGCCGTTTCGTTCTCGTATGGGACTCCTTAAAAGTACACATTAATGATCCCGCCTCGCGAGAATTGAACGCAAGACTTATCAGTCTCCCGCGCCCGCACTTAACCTTTAGACCATTGAGCCGGCCGGTATGCAACGGTGTTAATTGAGCGGCACACTGAAATTACTATAATATACACAAAAACTCCTGTCTGAGAAAAATCTAATACCATCTAATAGTAAATGTAGGCAACGAGAAAAGACAACAAGAAAATGTGTGGAAACTCGGTTTCTTAGTAAAATCAGCAAATATATATTTAGATTGCTAGTTAAACATCTGAATTATAGTATTATGTATGTAACGCTACCAGAATAATATCTCAATAGTGCAGTATTAAGAACATGAACCGATTGATGCTAGACCACCTTTGGGGACCTGAAGCACTGGATGACCGTTTCGTCCTATTGTGAGACTCCTCAGCAGTGCCCATCCACGATCCCGCTCGCGGAATTCGAACACAAGGCCTTAGGTCTCGCATGCGAACGCTTAACCTACTTGACCACTGAGCCGATATCCAATGGTGATAGTGTCTAACACCAACCAATACACGAAATTGCGCGACCATCTTCCATTGTACTGAGGTAGATACTTGTCTCTACCTGACATGAATTAGCTCCACTGGTCACGGCTTCTCACTAGAACTCTAAGAATTCCCCTCACGAAGCTAGTCAGTAGTGAGCACATGTTAATTACTAGTAAAGGGGTTGTGGAGATTATTAAGTTTTTGATTGATATCAAAGGTGGTCTAACATCAGTCGGTTCATGATCTCAATCAAAAACTTAATAATCTCCACAACCCCTATACTAGTGCAGTATTATTTGGATCAATAAATACAATTAATCGTAATGTAAACATATTAATATCCAAGATCAAAACTATGATCGTATGAAAAATGTTTGGATTAGTATTCTGTCAAAATATTATCTAGTTAGTAGACTTTTACCTATTATACATTCTTATGATTCTTACTGTGAGGATGATTCAAGGGTAAACTCAATGAAGCTCACAAACTAGCCGAAGATATTTCATTAGAAAGATATTCCAGAATCTTTACTTTTAACTCCTCTATCAGACATATACTAGAAACCTCTGACTATAATGATGATTTTGTTTTTATTAAGAACTATGAATATCTGAAAGTTTTGTGCTATATATGACACTGTTTGGAATCGTTTTAACTTGTGACCTGTGTGCCCTTTTAATGTATTACGTAATAATACCACCAATTAGGGAGAAGTGAATTATCGATCGGACCAATGACGCGTAAAACACGTACGAGCGATCTAGAGTCCTAATTGATCCTGCTTTCCGCCTAGCCCAGCCAGTTAAGTGCAGAACACCAGTCTCAGCCTCTGCGATATGAGTCATTTATTTCAAGCATACTAGGTTTATATACAAACCAGACAGATCACAACGTACCCTGAAATAGAAAATAACATTTATACAAGATTTGGCTACATGTGGCTGTAAATGAGGGAGCTAGTGATTAATGGACAGGGCATAATTTGAGAATGGTAAATCGTATAATAATAGTTCATAGGTCAAAATAAGGCTCATAATAAGAGGGACACGAATATGTATAGTTTAGTTATTTAACAATTATACGATAGAAATATACATTCAGTATTGGTCCACAAATGGATCCCAAAAGTTACCATTCATTATGCTTATCGGTACCTAACAGGAATAGCTTTCTTTCTCACTGGTCTTCTGTCATCTCATTTGCAACTTGGAAGGTTCTAGCGCTCGATTGTTCAAGTTGTTTATGGTATATCAAGAACCTAAGCTCTAGATATAACACTTACTTATAAAAAACATTACATAATCAGATGAATCAGTTTCATCAATGAAATGATCTAAATGTCTTGTACGATAGATAAAAAGAAAACAGAGAATTTTTTTTCAAACAATGACAACAGGAAAACATAAATGTTTCAAACATCACCGCCACCACCACCACTACCCTACCTCACAAAAATAAAAGGAATCCTAAACAATGTTCTTTGACTTCCGTTAACAGTGACATTCAACAATCAACATGATCTATAAAATTAACAATAGAATAGATTTTTATGACATTTTCATATCATAAAAAAATGGAGTTCCGGTATTTATTGATTGTTGAAATATTTATCAAATAGTGTAATTGATAAACTTTATACACTTTTGATGATATAGATCAAGTGTGTATCAAGTCTATCTGGAACTCAAAGCAACTGTCAACTGCCAACAAACAGCATTCTCCAAATCACTATGTACTTGGAATTCCTGTATAGTTCGAACCAATTCTTGTTCATTCTTCTTATGTCCGTCTCCATTTATCGGCCTAATGTGTTCTTTGGTCATCCGCCCCACCTTTGACCTTGGGGATTCTGTGTGGGGACTTGACTTGTGATGCCGTTGGATACTTTCCTCAATATGTATCCTATACACTTCCAGCGCTTCTTCCTAATTTCTTCCTCCGTCTGGATCTGGTTTGTTATCTTACACAGTTGATTGTTGCTGATAGTATCTGATCAACAGACCCGAAGTATTTTTTATGTAGACAACTATTAATAAACACTTGTATCTTCTGAATGATTACTATTGTAGTTTTCCAGGTTTCCTCCCCATACAGTTGAACTGTGTTGACATTTTTATTGAAAAGTTCTGACTTTATTGTCAATCAACAGGCAGGTATTTTGAGTTGAAGATGTTCTTTAATTGTAGAAATGCTGCTGTTGCTCTGCCGACCCATGCCTTCACATCTACATCAGATCCACCGTGTTCATCAATGATGCTGCCTACATATTTAAAGATTTTTACACCTTGCAAATCTTCTCCGTCAATTGTGATTGGGTTGGTGCATGCTGTGTTGTATCGGAGAATCTTGCTTTCCCCTTTGTGTATCTTAAGACTTAATGCTGTTGAGGCTGTTGCTACACTGGTCGTTTTCTTCTGCATTTGTTGTTGCGTGTGTGATAGAAGAGCCAGATCATCTGCGAAGTCTAGATCGTCCAACTGCATCCTAGATGTCCTCTGTGTCCCGTGCTTCCCCTCAAATGTTGATATCTTCATGATCCATTCGATTATTAGGATAAAAAGAAACTATGAGAGTAAGAAACCTTGCCTGACACCGGTATTTACCTCGACCGAGTCTGTGACCTGTCCACCATGCACAATTTTGCAGTTTAATTCACCATGTGTATTCCGTATGATATTGACTATCTTCTGAGACACGCCGTGGTGTCTGAGAAGCTTCCATAGTGTTGTTCTGTCCACGCTATCAAATGCTTTTTCATAGTCAATGAAGTTGATGTAGAGTGATGAATTTCATTCAATTAATTGTTCCATACTCCACCTGGAGCCCTTCTTGGGCTACTGCAGGTTTCAAGCACGGATATAGGAGGAGCGTTCGGCATGGGGTTAGCGACCCCATCCAGTAGAAAACTAACTCGCTAGGAAAACGCTAACCAGAAAAGGTTACTCAAAATTCATAACTCATTATCTTATATCTGATTGGTCGGTCCATAAATTATACTCTCGCCAAATGATCTTCCATATAAACTAGAATATCGGTCAAATTATTTAGATAGTTTATTAAGGCTTATTTGTTCAACTGGAATTGTTTGATTCAACACTAAAAATCAAAAATTTCTGAATATGCATTTCATTTAATCCTATATGTCACTGATCACTACCCAGTGATCAATCAGTTGTAAATATATCAAAGTCCTACAGGAGATCATTCGTAGCCGGGATAGCTCAGTGATAACATCTCTCACACGAGATCGAATCCGTTAGGTAACATTAGTTCTCTCAAAATTGCAGATACATCTTGTTGAAGAGTTTTATCGGTTCTATCGGTTCATCCATGTTCTACCGTTAAATCAAAATAGTGTTCATTTATTCAAAATGAACTTACTATTAAATTCAATAATTAAGCGTCAACTCATAATCTTCTTTGCGATCAGAAACTTCACCAAGTTATTTGAAATGGACATTGTTGAATTTTACAATTTCATATCAGTGATCTTTTCTGACAACTATTGAAAACCAGGAGATACTGGTTAGTTATTATGTGAGTATATTCACAATTCCATTAATGGTCGAATCCATAGTTTTCAGACCTCATATCGAGCGTTTAACATCCATTAGTTGAAATATCTAACTATATACCATTCGCATGACTATCATTTATTCAAAGATGTTTTATCTTCGATCTTCCTATAATCTATGCTTTTTTTAAAATATTTTCAGTCTCAAACGACTGTTCTTGTTCTTTCTTATCGATCTTCTTAACATTCTGCCTTCAGGCATTCCACTTTCAATTGATGATATAAAACTACTTATATCTATTGACATCAGTAGTATATACCACATATAAACTGTTTTATAATATTGTTATGATGATGTATTCTATTAAGATTATTTATACTACTTAAATAAATACTAAATAAAGAAATCTACTACCTCTGGCAGTGAATATTAATTAACTGAATTAATTCAATGGTTTTATATTATTCTTATGGTTTGTCGTAAAAATCATCTGTCATTCCTTTTTGTATTAGAATTTCAAATGAGATTTATGAATGAACAAAGGAAAAGGGGAAAACTTCATTCCGTTGAATAGATGGATGGCCGTTTTTTAGTGTTATTTCGAGATGGTGGAGACATTTAGGTCAAGTGGATGATATTGATGGAGTTTTGTACTTTGAACTGGATGGTTTGGTCTTGGAGTTAAAGACAAGATAGAAGTCTCTCTGAAATTTGTACTGATGATGTCATTCAGAAGAATGATGAAAGCTTCACGACCAAACCATTCAGCTCAGAGAACAAAACTCTATCAAAAATTAGTGTTATTTCCTCTGAGGTGCTAACTCCGCCTGGAGTTCCCTCGGGGGCTACTGCCGGTCCCAAGCGCGGATAAAGGAGGAGGGTTGGGCATGGGGTTAGCAACCCCATCCCGTAGAAAACTAACTCGCTAAAAAAACGCTAAAAACGCCAACCTCTGAGGTGCTATTAAATCACTCCAAAACACTAGTTTGTCTTTTCATATACAGAAAATCTTACACAAATTCTTGTAAGCCAACACAGTTCTTTTAATAGTTGATATCATGAGTCAATTAAAGCTAGACCATCATGAAAGACCTGGAAGCGATGGACAGCAGTGCGCATCCACGATACCGCCACGCGAGATTCGAACCTAAGACCTAACATTCTCACCCCCGAATGTTTAACCTCTAAACCAAAATTATTTTATTCGATTCTGTGCTAACTGAAAGGAACCATAGTAAAGTAAGACAAATGAAACATCTACTACAAAATAATATTGATCAAACATTATAAACAGCACATTATACCAAGTGGATCTCACTCACTGGCATAGTATGAGTCAAAATTTATGACGTCCTATAACTTATATTTATGTACACAAATAACAAGGGACACGACTGTAATCAATAAAAAGCAACAGAATTTTGGATCTAAGAAACTCTAATAACAGCAGAGAATTTACATGAGAATGACATTCGAGTCAATCTGCAATCAAAAAGCATATAGATGTAGATAAAGTTTATCAATCCAAGCGGAATAAATCAATCATTCGTATGGCGAAAAGTGGATGAATAACAACGTTGGCGGGAATACAAGAACATATGGAGATAATAAAATCTGTAGAAGCAGTAAATGAAAAACTGGACCATCAGAAAAAAACTGAATTAACGCCAGTGGAGCTAATCCGTGTCTGGTAGAGACAGGTATCTACCTCAGTACAATGGAAGATGATCGCACAATTTCGTGGATTGGTTGAAGTTAGACATCAACACTGTTGGATATCGACCAGCTCGGTGGTCTAGAGGTTACGCGTTTGCGCGCGAGACTAAAGGCACTGGGTTCGAATCCAGTGGGATTGTGGATGCGCACTGCTAAGGAGTCCCAGAATAGGACGATACGGTCTTCTAGTGCCTCCAGGTTTCCAACGGTGGTCTAACATCAGTCGGTTCATGATCTCAATCAAAACCTTCCACCTGAGCTACAATTCTTCTCCACCATCTCAAGCTTATGGAAGAATTGGAAAGCTCGCTTTTACTAGTAGTAACATTTTCTTACAACAGAGACTAAAATGTTAATGCAAAAATTATATAACTGACAGGTGGAAAATTACCTGGAAAGAAACATACAAAGATAGGTTATTAAGAGCAGAATAAAATATAGATTTAATTTTAAAATTTTACAACAGATCCAGACCTCGATGTCGGTTACAAGCCTATTAGTCATCAAAAAGACTTTTCTGTAATTAAGAAGGATCTGAATAAGAAATTAGGAAAAGCCAATGTAAATGGATAGGAGACACATTACGCAAATCATCAAACTGCATCACAATACAAGCCCTAACTTGGAATCCTGAAGAAAAGCGGAAAAGAGGAAGGCCAAAAAAACACATTGCGTCGGGAAATAGAATCAGATATAAAAAGTTTGAATAACAAGTGGAAAGAACTGGAAATGACTGCCCAGGATAGGGTTAGATGGAGAGTGGGCAGCTTATGCTCCTCCACGAAGAGTAACAGGCGTAAGTAAGTAAGTAAGTAAGTAATGAAGGAGCTATAATCTCTTCAGTGATTAGAACTAGGCAATCTACGGTATGAATAATAGAAAGATTATCAATGAGCTGTTTGAAATGTAACTGACCTTTGATAGAACTGTCATATTTATATGAATGAATTACTGATTTTATTAATGACCAAATTCTATTAATCAACTTTACAATCTGAAATATCTAGTCATTTGCTTAAGATCACTCAATGTCTTTGACCATAATGTCAATATTTTAAAATAATGGTTATTATTGTCTAAATATTAGTCTAGCCTTATAAGTAAAGATAAATGGTAACTAGCAGTGAAATCCAGGATGCGTGTTCCATCCTATTTGAGACTGATCAGCTAGATTTACCTGCATCCTTGATTCCACATCTAGTCACCATCCATTTTTGCTTATAATACTTATGAATTAAGGTAATACCATGGTAGGATGTACGCAGCTATATACAAATGCCAATTCATTGCACTTTTAAACATCAATGCAAAGATTAAAACAAACAATCTAATCTATTTCATTCATGATCTACGTTATTTATGTTTATTAATATACAAACACTGTAGTAAGTTTTATATTATACTTTTCTCTAATTAAACTAATTAACTGTGTCCATTAACCTACAGAACTATGGAAAATACCGCATTGGTCGGTATATTTCTCCAAATTGTTTATCATATTTACCGATATCAAGCATAAATACAAAGTAATACAAGCACTCCATAATATGTCGTTGGGTATATATGATGAAAAATTATGTAATAGGCAGAATGAATCTCAAATCTTTAGAAATATATAAATGAATGGCAGATAATCACTAATGATAAGAAAATGCTTGTTCATTTTTAGTATAAGGGGGGTGGGTGTCAATTACGGAACTGAATTTAGCTTTTCATTAATGATTAATTTTGGCAATATAGAGTTGAGTAGAAATAACACAGATAGAAGGGAATGATGATTGTTCAGCATCTATGAAACCACTGAAGTTAGAAATGTAAATTAGTGATTAATCGGTTGTAGATTAGTCTCATTTACACAAGAAGTCAGCCGCTGTCCAACCAGCTCAGTGTTCATGTCTCTAATAGTAAAGCTGAATGAGATGAGATCGAATCCATCAGAGGATTGAGTCACTAACCCTTGTAATATTGTAAACAACAAAATCTCATTCAAATTCACTTGGTATTATTTACTTGAATCTTCCGACTGATATTTAGGACTAAAATTAATCAGTCTCTTATAAGTATATGTGCATAATGTGTATATCGCCTTGATATTGAAATCCAGGTACATTCAGCTGACGAGTCTTAAATAGGACGAAACACGCGTCAAACTGAATTCTACTGCTAGCCACTATTTATCTTTGTTTATAATCTCATTCAACTATGAAGTTATTAGTTAATAGAAACTATTTTACATTCTATCCAATATAATTTAATAGGTGTATAGCTTAGCAAAATTGTTAAAGGACAACACCTATTCCCACTTTTTTAATATCCCTTTCTAATTTTAAACTATTACTTACTTACTTACTTACTTACTTGCTTACTTACTTACTTACTTACTTAATTACTTACTTACTTACTTACTTACTTACTTACTTACTTACTTACTTACTTACTTACTTACTTACTTACTTACTTAATTACTTACTTACTTACTTACTTACTTACTTACTTGCTTACTTACTTACTTACTTACTTACTTACTTACTTACTTACTTACTTACTTACTTACTTACTTACTTACTTACTTACTTACTTACTTACTTACTTACTTAATTACTTACTTACTTACTTACTTACTTACTTGCTTACTTACTTACTTACTTACTTACTTACTTACTTACTTACTTACTTACTTACTTACTTACTTACTTACTTACTTACTTACTTACTTACTTACTTACTTACTTACTTACTTACTTACTTACTTACTTACTTACTTACTTACTTACTTACTTACTTACTTACTTACTTACTTACTTACTTACTTACTTACTTACTTACTTACTTACTTACTTACTTACTTACTTACTTACTTACTTACTTACTTACTTACTTACTTACTTACTTACTTACTTACTTACTTACTTACTTACTTACTTACTTACTTACTTACTTACTTACTTACTTACTTACTTACTTACTTACTTACTTACTTACTTACTTACTTACTTACTTACTTACTTACTTACTTACTTACTTACTTACTTACTTACTTACTTACTTACTTACTTACTTACTTACTTACTTACTTACTTACTTACTTACTTACTTACTTACTTACTTACTTACTTACTTACTTACTTACTTACTTACTTACTTACTTACTTACTTACTTACTTACTTACTTACTTACTTACTTACTTACTTACTTACTTACTTACTTACTTAATTACTTACTTACTTACTTAATTACTTACTTACTTACTTACTTACTTACTTACTTACTTACTTACTTACTTACTTACTTACTTACTTACTTACTTACTTACTTACTTACTTACTTACTTACTTACTTACTTACTTACTTACGTCTGTTATTCCTCGTAGAGAATCATAGTCCGCCCACTAACACTCTCTGTCCAGTTGTTATTCATCCTTTTCATATGTACTTCTATTTCCCGATGTAATGTATTCTTTGGCATTCCTTTTTAATGGAGTTTTGTTCTCTGAGCTGGATGATTTAGTCATGAAGCTTTCATCGTTCTTCTGAACTATATCATCAGCAAAAACTTCAGATAGAAGTGAATTTCTCCACATGTGGTTCACAGTTTGTCCCGTAAACCTCAATGTGATTTGGTTTATGTTGATCTTCAACTTATCATTGTTTACTTTTTTTTTGTTTGAAAACATCACAACTAAACTATTCAGTTCAGAGAACAAAACTCCATCAAAATCATCCACCTTAGCGACAAATCTTTTAGCATTCCTCTTTTTCTCTTCCCTTTTACGATTCCAAGTTAGGGTTTGCCTATACAGAAAAACCATTTTGAATAAATTTAATTAGATTATGAATTTTATCAAAATTATAATCCATAAATAGATAGATAGTTTCAGAATAATAATGGTATTGGGTATCATTATTACTACTTCTTTATCACCATCGAAATTCATCACCATGCCTTTTCACAGGATGAATTGCGTTCCTTTTTTTCTAAGCTAAGGGGTGTGACGTAATTTAACTTTATTATTATTATTATTATTATTCAATAGGGTTATTCACTGATCAATTATTAAATTAATTAATTAATTAATTAAATTTATTTATTTATTCATCCATTAATTTTTATTACGGTAAACAAAGGTGGAGATTTTCGCACTTTACTTATCTGTTCGGGGGGAGGGGAATGAGGGTGAGGGTGATGGTATGTGTGTGTGTGTGTATTTGTGTTAACGAGAAGACTAAGCTTTAAAGTTAATAATAAATTTATCATTTAAGCAAATGTGTGGTTGTGGTTTCACGTTTCTTTTGTTTTGTTTGTTTTTGTTGTTGTTGTTGATAAAACGATAGAATTTTTCTTTAAAAAAAAGGGGTGATAATGTAAAAATGGGCAATGGATAAGAGGGGTCAGTTATTGGATTTTGTTAGCAACTAAGGAAAACAAACGAACTTATGTGATATATCAGAAGTTTTTGTGGATATTATGATAATTTTAATAGTTGAGATCATGAGTAAATTGAAGTCAATGGACGGTCGTTTCATCCTAATGTGGTACTCCTCAATAATGCATGTCCTTGGTCACGCTTGCAGGATTCGAACCCAGGGACTTCAGTCTTATGCATGAGCGCTTATCTAATAGACCATTAAGCTGGCCGGCATCCAACGGTGTTGATTTTTAACTTCAAACACTCGACAAAATTGAGCAACACATCTAATATAAAAATAGCAAATTTTAGGAAAGAGAAATTATGGTTAATAAATGAAAAACTTTAGATGAACTGACTTACTCATTGATAAGTTCACAGGATAAATATATTTCAAACTAACGTCATTTTTATAGGTAAAATCATGGAATAATCTTAGCTAGATCACCATCGTTCTAGTAACGGACCCTTCAGTAGTGCACAACCATGATCGCTCACTCGGGAACTGAACTCAGGACTTGCGTGATTTCAATACTACGATCTCCACGAATCTTCAATAATAATAATGAACATGTATTCACTAATGACTAGCTTCAAGCTACAACTAACGGAGGTTTAGTTATAAGTCATGACAGGTGAAGTTCAACCCACTGTCAAATGAGACAGTGATTCGCTGAAGAAAATGTATAAAAGATCGTACAAGACCGTATATTGATTTAAATTAAAAATAAACACTATTGGTTTCCGGCTCAAATGTCCAGATGTTAGACCTTATCGCGCAAAACTGGAGGTCATAGGTTTGGTCGCGATACTGGCGATCCCAGAATCGATGTGAAATCTATAGTCAGAATAATGACAACTTGGCTTTAAACTTTATCTGTTTCTAAATGTAAAAAGTAAGTCTATCAGTACAATGATTAAAGGAATTGCAGTCAGTAAGTGAAACACACGAATATACTGACCAGTGTTGTGTGTCTTATCGAAATGGATAAAAATTATGATCTGTACTAATATAAGAGGATAATAATATCCTTCAATTGGCAGGTTAGATGCAACAGGGATAGTCTATGGAAACATCAGACCAGGTTGACGTCATGAGCGTTTAAGCGACAATTTGATTGGCTAGTTATAGATATAACTAGCACTAGGATTTTAGTATATTCCGGTGATCAATCTGAAATTGAGTGAAATCCTCGTTCTGGATCTCGATGATAGTCAACATCCACCTATTTTGAAGAAAAACACTCATAAAAAGTAATAATAATAATAGTAAGGAAGAGGTAATCTGAGCAGAATACACATATGCTAACAACGAATGATCAAACTTCAGTCTTGAATATTAACAGTTGGATAATTGAATTTCATGCTAACAATGATATAAAGTTAGAGGTACTTGCAAATTAAAATGACTTGCAACTAACAACTTATTTATGTGATTGATTACTGGTCTTATTATTATTATATACAAGGAGTACTCACATTCAGTGGTTGGAGAAGTTAGGTAGTATGGTAAACTGTGCTGTGGATGCGCACTGCTAGAATAAAACTACCTATAAGTACTAAGGGAATTAGTGAACTCTGGGCTGATCAGATTTTATAGATATATACGAACATGATTTGATATGAAGCGATTTTAATCCCACAGTTTAAGAGAAAAGACAAAGTGGGTATACACCTACGCCATTGTGATCGATTCTGAGTCATATCACACAGACTCTGCAGCCACTGGTTACGATAGTCACGCGGACCCCAAAGAAGTAGTCTACATCTATCAACATGGTTCAGGCTAGAAGTTAATGAATTTAAGCACTGACGCCACGTTTTAGTTTGGCCGCCCCTAACCTTCTTCTAGCTGTTCCCAGCACCCGTCAGCATTGCACGTCGTGGCAATCGGTATTCCGGCATACGTAACACGTAGCCCAATCATCTCAGTCGATGATGATTTACAACCTCATCAACTGATTTACCATCATCATTGCTTAATACCCTACGTCGAACCTCACTATTACTTACCCGGTAATAATATATCTAAGACATAAGTGATTAAATATTAGTAACTTACGAGTATCTTTTAATCTTAATGTCCACATTTCACAGCCATTAAGTAGAACTGAATCGAGTCATATCATACAAAGTCTCCAACCATTGGTTAGGATAGTCTCGCGTACCCCAGTCAAGTAGTCTGCATCTACCAACATAGCTAAGACTCGAAGTTAATGTCTTCAAGCACTGATGCCACGTTTTAGTTTGACCGTCAGAAAATCCTATCTCACTATTAGAAGTATTTTGATGCTGAAAGTAAATTCAATCAATTAAGGCTAAAATTTTATAAGTGATTTACATAATCATAATCATAATGTATTTTATTAAAAGGTCATATTTAGTCACGAACAATCAAAATCAATGACCATAACATATTCCACTGTTTTAAGAATCTCTTCAATATATATATATATTTAATGACTACGGTCAATTACTTAGGTAGTCATTGATTTGTACAATGAATAACAAAGTCATTTCTGATTATTTCTAACATAAATTGCCTTATAAAATGAATGGAACGAAACCTTCTAATTGAGATTAATCATTTTGTTATGAATGAATATCAATCATATCAGAAAGGAGTTTATTTTTGTGCATATTATAGTAATTTCAATGGTTGAGATCATGCCGTTTCGTCCTAGTATTGGACTCCTCAATAGTGCGCATCCACGATCCCGCACCACGCGGGGCTCGAACCCAGGACCTACTGGCTTCGCGCGCGAGCACTTAACCACTAGACCACTGAGCCGGCATTCAACGGTGTTAATGTCTAACTTCAACCAATCCACGAAGTTGCGCCACCGTACACCATTGTCTTCAGTGAGTTCCTATCTCACAACAGACCTGGTTGAACTCCACTGGTAACGGCTTCTCACGAAAAAGCTGTCCAGTGCTTCCAGGTTGTCAATGGTTGTCTAGCTGCAACTGACTCATGATTTCAATCTGTGAAATTAATCATTTTGTTATGAATGAATATCAATCATATCAGAAAGGAGTTTATTTTTGTGCATATTATAGTAATTTCAATGGTTGAGATCATGAGTCAATTGAAGCTAGATCACCATCATGAAAAACCTGAAAGCACTGAATGGTCGTTTCGTCCTAGTATGGGACTCCTGAGCAGTGAGCATCTATGATCCCGCCTCATGAGATTCGAACATGGTTGTTCTAATTTTATCGTTTTTTAAAAGTATATATTCACTAACTTGAACTATCATATGATTGAGAGTAGGTGACAAAACAATTTGGATGTAGGTTTATTCTAGATGATATTCATCACTGGTATTTTCCTGTTATCTTAAGTAATTAGTTAACACTGCTCTCCATGGAAACGTCTTAAACTTTAAATCTGGATAATACCAGTTAACATCCCATAGGACTGGTCGCTAACCAATAATTCATTAGTGTGTGGTTGTAAAACATTTAATGACGACATTTTGTGTGGTTAAAGATAATCTGTGGGAAACCTTGATAGACTTAGATTTCATGCAAGTTGCCACTAATCAGTTAAGTATAATTACGATATTTAAGTAGCTGATAGTCTTTAAGGATTATGAACTAGTGTAACTCAGTAGTAAAATCAAAGGACGTTTCCATTGTGTTGCTTGGCTTACGATTTAACTGTTGTAGAGTTGAATAACAGCCAGTTTTATCTATGTTTAATTGTTAGTGCTAATTACAATGTTAACAATTCACTCGATAAGCAATATAACCACTTCTATTCCTCAGCGGTGCGCAACCACGATCCCGCCCCCCAGCGAGATTCGAATCCAGGACCTGACTACAGTTACTAATAAATATCTTGTATACTTCCACAAAGCATGTGACGCTTTGAACTTGTGATTTTGATGGAGTTTTATTCTCTGAGCTGGATGGTTTGGTCGTCCTGAACTATCTGAGCTACGAATCTTCGCCACCATCTTTAAATTTGTAATTTTAATAGATAATACATTGACTTAAATTAATGAGTACTGAGTTCTTATCTTATTCAAAACATTGTAACACACTACTGTAGTTAGATCTAACTGTTATTTGTTTATTTAAACACGTAAACATTGATACAAGGAGGCAACATATGGATTCGATTTGTGTGAGGGCTGGAATACTGTCCAGGTGCCTAAACTGAAACAAGTGATTTACTTAGGGAGTCATTCCCCAATTCTTTGACCTAAATATCTAATCCACAAGGCAGTGGAGCAACGTCAGGAGATGTAGTCCCATGGTACGTCATTTTTTCTCTCAGGATTCTGTAGATCTTGTGCACCATTGATTTGAAATCAGGGTTTTCCAACTCCCCTAAATGGATCCTTCATATCCACCAACTCGAATAAAGTGATGGACATTCGTTTTGTGTCCTTACAGTTTCTAAAACAACACCTCTGGTGCGACAAGGCATTGAGTAGAACTTCCCTCACATTAATTGTATACATGTGGCCATGTGATATTATTTCGAGAGGGAAAGTTGACTCTCCCCACTCTCGTCCGTACCAAGGCATTTACAAACACATCTTCAATTTCACTAGTAGACAGTTTTCCAATATGCTTTGCTATTTTGAGATTTAGATGGTGGTTGGAGGTAGTCAACAGGAAACCTTGGACCTAAGTTTTGTGCTACTTGGTATTTATCAGCAAATATATCTCAGTCTTACAGAAAGTCAGTAATGGCCTAGACAGCTCAGTGGTAACGTTTCTCAATATGAAGCTGTGTAACACGGGATCGAATCCGTCAGGGAGCACCAGTTCCCTCAAGATTACAGGTACACCTTGCTGACGAGTGCTAAGTAGCACGAAACCCGGTTCCAGGGTTTCCTGTTGACTACCTCCAACCACCATCTAAATCTCAATACATAATGCCCGCTGCGTCGAGTCACCTAGACTGGTGGCCACATTACAACATGATCGATAGCATTCGATCTGCACTTATATGATTATGTCTGTTTTCTCATCTCAACGAACAAACAATATTCTTTATTAATTCAAGTAGTCAATCAGTGGTTTTGTTGTTTACTATTTTGTTTTACTTATACCGTATGATCACTTTGATAAGTTTACAATTATAAATGAAACAGTAACTGAATTCAATAGACATTCGTTGTTGTTTTCTTCTTTCTCACTCTCTCTCTCTCTCTGTCTCCTGTGTGTGTGTGTATATATGTGATCGTATAGGTGGTCATATTGAAAATTATCCTTTTAGAAAATAGAACTGAACAACCGTTTCAAGTTCTTTTCTTTTCTCTTTTTTCTTTATTGAGAAAAAAAAGAAAAAAGAAAAAAGAGAAAAGAAAAAAGAAAGAAAGAAACACAGTAGGACGCTTGAGATGGTTTGAAAAGTAAAATAAAAAAGAAATGAAATGAAATGAAAAAAATAAGGAGAATCATAAAGATAACAATAATAATAATAGTAATAATGATAATGATTCTATGAAAGTGGCCACTTTTATTGTCGATACTACTCGGTTGATTAGTTTTAAGTAGTTCTGGTTAGTTAGTTGATTGGTTGATTAGATAATAAAAAAATAAGAAGAAGAAGAAGAAATATAAGAGTGATGTATCATTTCTGCTAAAAATTTGTATGTGATGACTTTTCTCTGGTCTATTAAAACATACTTCTTTTTTTAAATGAATTAATCTCATAATGATGGTGATGACTTGGATGATGATTTTGATGATGATGATGATGCTTCGGATGATGATGTTGATGATGATGATGATGATGATGATGATGATGATGTTGATGATGATGATGATGATGATGATGATGATGATGATGATGATGATGATGATGATGATGATGATGATGATGATGATGATGATGATGATGATGATGTTGATGATGATGATGATGATGTTTCGGATGATGATGATGCTTTGGATGATGATGATGATGATGATGATGATGATGATGATGATGATGATGATGATGATGATGATGATGATGATGATGATGATGATGATGATGATGATGATGATGATGATGATGATGATGATGATGATGATGATGATGATGATGATGATGATGATGATGATGATGATGATGATGATGATGATGATGATGATGATGATGATGATGATGATGATGATGATGATGATGATGATGATGATGATGATGATGATGATGATGATGATGATGATGATGATGATGATGATGATGATGATGATGATGATGATGATGATGATGATGATGATGATGATGATGATGATGATGATGATGATGATGATGATGATGATGATGATGATGATGATGATGATGATGATGATGATGATGATGATGATGATGATGATGATGATGATGATGATGATGATGATGATGATGATGATGATGATGATGATGATGATGATGATGATGATGATGTTGATGATGATGATGATGATGTTTCGGATGATGATGATGCTTTGGATGATGATGATGATGATGATGATGATGATGATGATGATGATGATGATGATGATGATGATGATGATGATGATGATGATGATGATGATGATGGTGACTTATTTTTTCAAACACATAAACATTGGTTTAAGGAGGCATCAAATAAATATGTACCACATAAATCATTCGATTTATGTGAGTGCTTGGATACTGCTCAGGTGCCCAATCCGAAACAGGTGGTTTACTTAGGGAGTCATTCCCCAACCCTTTGACCTAAATGTCTAATCCACAAGGAAGTGGAACAATGTAAGGAGATGAGGTTTGATGGTAGCCGATGACCAACTGTTAGTTCATACGCCATTTGTTCCTTCAGGTTCCTGGAGCCAATGTTCACCATTGGTGTGTTGTAAGGGTTTTTCTAACTCCCCTAGATGAATCCTGTATATCCACCAACCCGTTTAAAGTGCTGGACATTCGTTTTTCTTTCCCCCCCCACCCAATTTATTAAGCAACGCCCTCTCCACGAGGAGGTAATGAGTAGAACTTCCCTGATAGGAGTTGTATGCACATGGCCAATGTGAGAGCATTTGAAGAGGGAGAGCTGACTCTCCCCACTCTCTGCTGTACCAGGGTATTTAGAGGCATGATAGTGATGAGCAGGAGTACCTTTTTTTTCTTTTTATTTTGCACATATTATTTGTTTCATTCATGTTTATTTGTCAGATTAATTTAGTTTTAAATTTAATTCAATTAAACTGAATTATATTCAATGGAATAAAAAGTTACTTACTTACTTACTTACTTACGCCTGTTACTCCCAATGGAGCATAGGCCGCTGACCAGCATTCTCCAACCCACTCTATCCTGGGCCTTCTTTTCTAGTTCCATCCAATTCTTGTTCATCCTTCTCATGTCTGTCTCTATGTCCCGGCGTAATGTGTTCTTTGGTCTTACTCTTTTCCTTTGACCTTCAGGATTCCATGTGAGGGCTTGTCTTGTGACGCAGTTATGTGCTTTCCTCAATGTGTGTCCTATGCACTTTCAGCGCTTCTTCCTGATTTCTTCCTCCACTGGGATCTGGTTTGTTCTCTCCAACAGTACGTTGTTGCTAATAGTGTCCGGCCAATGGATCTGAAGTATTTTGCGTAGATAACTGTTAATAAACACCTGTATCTTCTAGATGATGGCTTTCGTAGTTCTCCAGGTTTCTGCCCCATACAGTAGAACTGTCTTGACATTTGTATTGAAAATCCTGACCTTGATGTTGGTTGACAGTTGCTTTGAGTTCCAGATGTTCCTCAGTTGTAAATATACTGCTCTTACTGGAATAAAAAGTTAGTAAAGTGTAAAACTAACCATTGAAATACACCTATACTGGGGTGTTAAAGTAATCATGTTAATTTAATTAAAATGAAAATAACTTTGTCTATTATAGTAGTTTATACATCCATTTAGATCTTATCATACTAGACAAGTTGATTGAAAGAAAGAATGATTAAAAGTAGAAATGTATACTGTACTACTGACTGTTTTTAGATGGGATTATACTAAGGGTCTTTTTTTCCTTCAATCTAAAGGAGAATGGTAGGAAAAGTTGACTGTAGTAAGAGGATAACTTACTTTATCTCATTCATTTTGTAGACAATTGTATTACGTTTAAAATTCTGGCCTAATACACAAAGATCTATTTATGTATGACTTGCTTCAAACAATTGTTTCCTTATAGGCAGAGATGGCTAGTGACTGGCAATGTAATTCAGGAAATGCGTTTCTTCTTATATAGGACTTGCCAACCGAATTTATCTGAGTCCCAGAGTTGATGTTTACTTCGGGACTCAATCTGCACAGGACACACTCATGCCAATAAGAGACTGATAATATGTAGTCCCTAAAATTAATGGTAAGATTCAAACAACTAATACAAATAATGAATAAAACTTCATCCGATTTATGCCCAGCTCTAAACTGATTTTAACTGACCGGTTTATATTGTGAACTATACTGTTTCCAACACTCAATAATTCAAATGAGATTAAACTTAGAATCTTTAAGTCTTTCGGTAAACACATTGTATCTTGACATGTAGTTAACTATGTTGGATCAGTATGTGGTGTAAGCGATTGAAATACAACAATCTGTAACACAACCTCCTTTACTGTGATTAGTGAGGCTCACCCATGCTCTATGTTATACGTTACTCCGTTAGGACAAATAATGATGGTTGTGCAATACCACAAATCGATTGAAGCTAGATATGTAAAATATTAGATGCCAATTTGTTAGTCTGGAAGTTAAACGCTCGTCATAAAACCAAAAGTTTTAGGTTTAATTCTCCGAGGAACACGCTGCTAAGAAATCTAGAATATACATTGCTGACATTAAGGATCAACTGAAGTAATCCTTTTAGGGTGTACATAATATCTAATAGAAGCCGACTGATTGCAATTCTGACTCATAACTTCAAGGAGGAAACGGCCGTCCAGTGCTTCCAAGTTTTTCATGATGGTCTAGCTTTAATTAATTCATCTATTGAATTACTACAATCTCCACAAAATCCTCCTTTTGATATTAACTGAAAACTATCTGCTTTTGACTGTCTCAACTACAGATAAGACTATTCGTGATCTATAATTTTAATTGTATAGTAATTGTATAGTATGAAGTGTTCGAATTTCTCCACATCTGGCTTATAGCTTCTCCTGTAGACCTCTATATGTGGTGAAATTCGAACACTTCACTTCTACTTGAAGTTTGTGTTGATAATATCGTTCAGAATAACAATAAGAGCTTCATGACAATATTATCCAGTACAGAGAATAAAACTCTATCATAAGCAATAATAGTGGTTTTGTGGATATTATATAGTGATTTCAATGGTCGAGATCATCATGAGTCAATTAAAGTTAGACCACCATAGAAAACCTGGAAGCAGTGGATGGTCATTGACTGCCGGCTGGCTTAGTGATCTAATGGTTAAGCACTCAAACGTGAAACTGATAGGTCCTAGGTTCGAATCTCGTGGGGCAGGATTACAGATGTGCACTGCTAAGGAGTTCCATATTTAGATAAAATGGTCGTCCAGTTATCTCTGATGATCTAGCTTCAATCGACTCATGATCTCAACCAATGAGATAGTGTTTTTATTATCCTTATCAAAGAAATAATGAATACCATCATAGGGGTTGTGGAGATTATTAAGTTTTTTATTAAGATCATGAACCGATTGATGTTAGGCCACCTTTGGAAACCTGGAAGCACTGGACATTGGTATAAGGAGGCACCGAATAGATATGCACCATATAAATCATTCGATTTATGTGAGTGCTTGAATACTGCCTAGGTGCCCAATCCGAAAGTGAGAAGCCGTGACCAGTGGAGCTAATCTATGTCGGGTAGAGACAGGTATGTACCTCAGTACAATTGAAATTGGTCGCGCAATTTCATGGGTCGGTTGATGTTAGACACCATCACCATTAGATGCTAGCTGAGTGGTTCAGTAAGTAAAGCGTTCGCGCGCGAGACCGAAGGCCCTATGTTCGAATTCCGCGAGCGGGATCGTGGATGCGCACTGCTGAGGAGTCCCACAATAAGACGAAACGGCCGTCCAGTGCTTCCAGGTTTCCAACGGTGGTCTAACATCAATCGGTTCATGATCTCAATAAAGAAAATGAATACCATTCATAAGAAACTTTATTTTGTCGATATGGTGTTTATTTAAACTTCTCTTTATAATTAACTAATTACTTGACTCTTATGAATTGCAATGGTGTTCTTTCACTTTTCTTCTTAATTTTTCCGATAGAAAAACAATTTGTTTTGCTAAAAGTAAACTTTACATTTAAACGTGTTCAGCTTTATGTGTGTGTGTGTGTGTGTGAGGGTATGACCAGCTGTGATAATACTATTAATATTATCTGTAAGTGATAGAAACAACAAAATTGTATTACTTGAACAGTTATAAAATGTCATGTTTTCGTGACTTACATCGATACAGAGAGGGAACAAGCGAGCTAGCGAGAGAGAGAGAGAGAGAGAGAGAGGGGAGTGAGAGTGAGAGAGTGAGCCAACAAAGAAAAGGATATTTATTGAATAAAGTCATAACTGAAAGTGAAGAACAACTTCTTAATCATATAAAACCATTGATGTGAGTACACACACACACAGATACACAAGGATAACGACAGCATCACGTACACATTGACAAATACAAAGTAATTAAGTTTTACGAAAAAAAAGACACCTTTTTGGACAAAGAGGACAGTACTTTTGTGAATTAAACAAGACAACAAAACAAGTTGGAATGGAACATAAGGGGGGGAATTATCTAGGAATTGATGGTGGGCACAATGGCATAGATATTACTACTAACTATGTGATGAGATATAACGGATAGTATTTTTCAAGGAAACCCTAATATACTACTTACATATATATATTATGCATATATGCAGTGCACTAGTACGATACTGATGTGTAATGTACACAGACTGGTTACCAGGTGATTACGCAGACGTAGCTCTATAACAATATCTTGAAAATAATTCTATCTAATGCAACATGCAATTTCTTTAACTTTATGTGTACTTCTAACACCACTCGTTTTTATCGCTTTACAGTTATATACTACTGACTACTGTTATATACTACTACTTAAAGGATTTAAACGTCCATACATGAATAGACATATTTGAATAGATTTTTAAGTAGACAACTTCAGAGGTTGTCCTCAACCTATTCAATGTTTAATAAATCTAGTGTATTCAGTAAATTTAGCTACACTCCTATTTACTCAGTGAGTGAGTGTTGCATCACTGTGGTGTTATTTTCTTCTCTTTTATTTTACATGTTGATGATATGTTGAAAAAGGGATATGAAAGTTTAATAACAAAGCCATCCAATTCTAACAATGTCAGTAGTTGAAATCATGAGTCAATTGAAGCTAGACCACCATGAAAAACCTGGAAGTACTGGACGGCCGTTTCGTCCTAGTGTGGGATTCTTCAGGAGTGAGAGCCCACGATCCCGCCTTCCCCAAGATTTGATCACAGATGCCTTAGAAATATTGCTCACATCTGCTGGTATCATCGGGTAAGCAAAAGTGAGGTTAGATGCAGGGTATTAGGGAACGATGGTAAATCAGTTGATGAGGTTGTGAATCTTCATCGACTGAGATGATTGGGCCACGTGTTACGTATGCCTGAACACCCATTACCACGACGCGCAATGCTGATTATTGTTGGAGACGGTTAGAAGGAACTTATGGGCGGCCAAACTGAAATGCGGCATCAGTTCACAAACTCACTATGTTCTAGTCTTAGTCGTGTTGGTAGATGTAGACTACTTGATTGGGGTCCGCGTGACTATCGCAACCAATGTTTGGAGATTCTGTGTGATATGACTCAGAATCGATCACAATGGTGTAAGTGTGTGCAATCTTTGTCTTCACTTAAACCGTGAGATTAAAATTACTTTATATCTTTCTTTCTATCAACTAGTTCTTCTTCCTGTATTATATCCTTGTATGTAAGCTTTCTTTTATATATTACCACTATTGATTTAACCACTCCTTTGAATCCGGTGTTCAACTTGCTGAGCTAATGATGTATGGCGACTTGGACCAATGCGTATATGTGCCTGGTCCCACACTGTAACTGACTGATTGACTGACTGAGTTTTTTCTCTTCCATGGCCGATTGTAAAACGAAGCTTATTGAAAGTATACGTACCTATAACTGAATAATATAATTGAAGAATATGACAACTATTATGATGGAGTTTTGTTCTCTGAGCTGAATAGTTTGATCGTGGAGTATTCATCATTCTTCTAAACAACATCATAATCACAATGATGAAAACCATAGTTATGTTGTACCCATTTCCCTTTTTCTTTGTTTTAGTTATCAACTACTTACACAAGGTGATGATACATTTGAATTGATTCAATTATCAAATGAATTAATCAATAATCTACCTTCATTAGTTCCATCTACCTCAATTAATAATGATAATAATCAACTAATCTATTCAAATTATAATAGTTTATCTTATAATAGACAAATGGAACATCCATTTACTTATCATCAATCGAATACATTATCACCAATAAATCAATTATTACCATATCAAAATCGACCAGAACAATTATATTTAAAAGTTATGAAACCATTAGATTGGGAAACTAAACGTAACTATCAATTTATATTAAATGCTGAAGATAATGGATCACCAGCATTTACAGGTGAAATGAGTTTGATGGTAAGTTCTTATTTATACAAAAAAGTGATCATCATCAAGTTCTTGTTATATTTCATGTAATCCTTGATATTGGTTTATAAGTCTATTGTATCAGTTCTTTGGAAACTGAGTTGGAAAATTTAGGAAAAGATGGATAGTGGCAAGCAGTGGAATCCAATTTGACGCGTATTTCGTCCTATTTGGGACTCGTCAGCTGACTGTACCTGTATCCCAAAGTTAATGTTCACTCCGCGACCCATCGCACAGGCAAGTGGCTATCAGTTCTCAGTAGCTAAGTGGGTAACGTTATGGTGTGTTGAAGCGAATGGTACTGGGTTTGAGACACGGAGTGAACATCAATTGTGGGATGCAGATGTATGTAGCTGACGAGTCCAAGATAGAACGAAACGCATATCCTGGATTTCGCTGCTAGCTACTATATATCTTTGCTTAAATAGTTTGTGACTTAAAGCTATATCAATTCAATCCACACAGGGTGCATATATGCTAACAACAGATTGATCAGTTGCAATCCTAAATAACAATCTAGAGATACAAGTAAAACAACACCAAGTGAATTTAAATGTAACCTCCTTAAAATTGTAAATAACTGACTTGTTAAAGAGTAAAGATTTTTGGGTTGATTAACTCATGAAACGTTTTAAGTGAATATTTACTAAATACACTCTCACAACAGACCTGGTTGAACTCCATTGGTCACAACTTCTTACTAGAACTCCAGGAAACGCATCTTGAAGTCAGTCACTAGTGAATAGATGATTATTATCAGAATCCACAAAACCCATTCTGATAAATAGATTCTTGTTAACATTTTGTATTGTTCTATGAATGTACTTGCGATCTCATTTTACAAGAAGATATAAGAGTGGGAGAAATTGTGAATAACATTACTTAGTTATTTTCAAGATTTTACATCTGGATCCCCTAAAATGTTTATAAAAACTTCATAATGTTTACTAATTATTATACTAATGGTCTCCAACTTTTAGCGAAATTCCATTACAAAACTAGTTGATAGATTAATCAAGTATAAACATAACACCTACTTGTGTTCACATACTATCTCAAGGTCAAGTGACATATGATACGGCCGAGAGTTAGTAGTGTCAGCTCTCCTTCTCGAAATGATCTCACATGGCCACGTGTATACAACTACTATCAATAAAGTCCTAATCACAACCTTTTCGTGGAGAGGGCGTTGTTTAAGAAATCAAGAGAAGGAAAAGCGAATTTCCAGCGTTTAACCAAGTTGGTGGATATAGAGGATCCACCTAGGGGAGTTGGAAAACCTTGATTCTAAACTAATGATGCACATAGGCTCCGGAATCCTGAAGGAACAAATGGCATATGAAGCAATTATTGGTCGACGACTACCATGAGACTGCATCTTCTGACGTTGCTCCACTACCTTGTGGATTAGATCTTTATGTCGAAGGCTTCGGGTGTGGTCCTCTAAAGAAACCACTTGATTCGGTTTGAGCACCTGGGCACTATCTCACCTCTCTATTTGGTACCTTCTTGCATCAATGTTTATGTGTCTAAATAAATGAATAAAATTGATATCTTATAAGTTGTATAGTTTATACATGAATCGAATGGTAAAGCTCAATACTAGGCATTTATGAATGCGTGATTTCTTCTATTAAATAATGTAATATCACTCAGATATTTACATCCTAATTTTAGATCATTGTCACTGATGAAAATGATAATCATCCTATATTTCGTAATAAAAGTTTAATGATTAGTGTACCAGAAAATTCACCTGAAGGTTTACATCTTATACAATTAATTGCTGATGATCCAGATGATGGAAAATCTGGTCAAATTATTTATAGTTTAATAAACAATGATGTCAACATTAAACCACCATCCTCATCCTCATCCTCATCATCATTATCATCGCTATCGAATAGTAATGATCATTCCAATCAACATCAATTACATAATAATACTCATACTACTAATAATAGTAATGAAATAAAGAAAAGCTTATTTGAAATTGATTCTAAAACTGGTTGGTTAATTATAAATGGACATTTAGATTATGAAATATCAAAACATCATCTTCTACGTGTTATAGCTCGTGATCAATCGAATCATCCAGGATTTGATGAAGCAATCATAAGTGTTTATATCACAGATATTAATGATATTGCACCACAGATTACAGTAGAATCAGTTAATCGTATTTCATCAAGTCAATCGATTACTGATAATCATCATAATCAATATAAGAATAATATATTACAATTGTATATCAATGAAACTCCTGGACATAATATAATGAATTATAAATTAGAAAATGAATATACTACTCATGATAATTTATTACCAACTATGATACAATTATTAGCTTTTGTAGTTGTAAATGATCCAGATACTGGTCCTGGTGGTACATTTCAATGTCATTTAGAATCAAATACAATAGATAACAATGATAATAATGATAAAGCATTTAGATCCAAGTTACATTATCCAACACAATATACATTGAATGAACAAAATCATTATTTGTCATTCATTCCAACTCCTAGTACTAGTACTATTCGTAGTAGTAGTACTACTGGTACTATAAGTCATAGTTCAATTGTTGGAATGTTTCAATTAAATCCAATATCTAATTTCAATTATGAATTAAATACAATTTATGGATTTGATTATGAATTTAGTAAAACAGAATCAGTAAAGGTAAGTTAAATGGTGTTGTTGTTGTTGTTGTTTATTTGTTTTAAATAGTGTTTTTCAAGGTTATTTATATGAGATGTGAAACGTTTACATGCGAGACTGATAGGTCATGGGTTCGAATCTTGTGAGGCGGAATCGTGGATGCGCACTACTGAGGAGGGCCATTTTATTTATTGATTTATTTATTTGAACACATAAATATTGGTACAAGAAGGCATCAAATATATATGCGCCACACTGTAGAATAATGAAACGTATTTGGTGGTAGCATATAATTTCCAACCAGGTAATGACTCGAGAACGTTTAGACAGAGTTGAGTTTCCACCATAGACGAGCTGTTGTATATGTCGGAAAATAAGGATACATAAAGTGGGAATAAAAGAGAGTGAGTAAATGACGTAGTAAGTAATAATAATAATAACGTGAATCGTTTGACTGTTAATCGAGGCAAATATAGTATTTTCCGTAAGTATTGTCATTTCATTCCGTTTGTGTGTGGGCTGTGATAATGCCCGAGTGCCCAGACCGAAGCAGGTGGTTTCCTTAGGAGGCCACACCCGGAGCCTTCGACCTAAAGGTCTAACCCACAAGACAGTGGAGCATCGTGAGGAGATGCAGTTCCATGGTAGCCGGTAACCAAAGATTGGTTCATACGCCATTTGTTCCTTCAGGATACTGGTGCCTATGTGCACCATTGGTTTGGGATCCGGTTAGAGCACCGGACATTCGCCTTTCGTCCTCTCATTTTCGTATACAACACCCCCGCCACGAAAAGGCAATGAGTAGGACTTCCCTGGCAGAGGCTGTATACACATGGCCGTGTGAGAGCATTTCGATGGGGAGGGCTCACCACACTCTCGACCATACCAGTGAATTTGGGGGCCATACTAAGACGAAATAGCTGTCTAGTGCTTCCAAGTCTTCCATGGTGGTGGTGGTCTAGCTTTAAATAACTCATGATCTCAACTATTGAACTCATTTATGTTGTTGTAGGTGAGACTATAAATTTATGTATGATCTTTAAGTGACGCTAGTGACCTTAAGAGTGTTTACGTAATAACTAGGACCAAATGAAGGGTACAAACCTTCCTTTCTAGTTCTATCCAATTCTTGTTGATCCTTCTCATGTCTGTCTCCATTTCTCGGTGTATTATGTTCTTTGGTCTTCCTCTTCACCTCCTTTAGCTTTGAGGATCCTCAGTGAGGGCATTAGAAGTTGATAATTTACATAATTAATTGTAGGTATACTCGGATAGGTCTTCCTCTGAACTTTTTGATGAATAGGATACGGATAGATTGTAAACAGACGAGAGAAAGCCTAGGGTAGAACTTGATTTAAAACACATTTAAAGGGCACCATATGTGTACAAAATTCAGTTAAACGAATGAATAGACAGTTTATAGTCAACAAATTACTATCAGCTTCCTATTCTGAGTAATGTTTGATAACTTAGGGAGGTATTAGCTTAAACTACAAGTTACTAGTCTATACAATTGAATTAAGATGATTCTGAATTCGAATTCAGCTAAATTATAATTATACTGCAATAATTCATCTTATCCTATACACACGAACAAACGCAGATAAACACAGCCAGTGTAGCAGCAGTGTCTTCATCAGTAGGCCCCAACATACACAAGAGGAACAACAAGGTCCTCAAATTCAAAGCGGATAAAACCAATCCAATCACTCTTGGTGGCGAAACTCTGGAAGAGGTAGAATCCTTTACACACCTGGGAAGCATCATACATGAACAAGGAGGTTCAGATGCAGACGTAAAGGCGAGGATTGGCAAAGGAAGGGCCGCATTCCTACAATTGAACAACATATGGAACTCAAAACAACTTTCAACCAATATCAAAGTCACAATTTTCAATAGAAACGTCAAAATAGTTCTATTGTATGGAGTTGAAACTTAAAGAACTACAACAACCACAATCAAGGAGGTACAAGTATTTATAAATAGCTGTCTACGCAAGATACTCAACATCCATTGGCCGGATACCATCAGCAACAGCCTACTGTAGAAGAAGACAAACCAACTTCCAGCTGGATAGGAAATTAAAAAATGACGTTGTAAGGGGATAGGACATACATTACGGAAATAATCAAACTGCATCACGATGCAAACCCTAACTTGGAATCCTGAAGGGAAGCGGAAAAGAGAAAGGCCAAAGAACACATTACGTCGGATAATAGAAGCAGATATGAAAAGGATGAATAACAATTGGAAAGAGCTGGAAAGGATTGCCCAGGACAGAGTTGGATGGCTAATGCTGGTGAGCAGCCTATGTTGCTTCACGAGGAGTAACAGGCGTAAGTAAGTAAGTAAGTAATAATTTAAAAACATAAAGGATGATGAAACTATTTCTGACTATAATGAAGTGCACACTATTTTAACTTCTCTCCATAAAGTTGTAGTTAGTTAATTGAAATTACAACATAGAAACTACTTACTTTGATTATGAGGAAAACTTTGAATAAGCCAATACAACCAGCTTTTCATCATGGTAACACTTATATAATTGTTATTTACCCTCTATTAATCATTAAAACTAACGAATATACTCATTATAACTAAGAGAAAGAGAGTCATTGAGAGATAAGTTAATCATTAAGTATTATGAACCAACAATATGTACAGGCTTCCATGAAATTGATCCTGAATAAAAGAACACGTTTTATCAATATTTAGTTTACCAACTAACTAACTAACTGACATGCTTAGCAACAAATACTTTTTTTTGTGCGTGAGCTAAATTGTCTAATAACGAAGTATATATCATTGAATAAATAATACACTTGTAAATAGAATGAACGTGGTTTCCTTCTCTAGTTACTAAGTTATTTTCCTACTCATTTAAATCAGTCATGAGAACGTTATTTCTTTAATATGTGAATATGATATTGATTAATATTGAATAAATTGGATCGATAAAAGCACACAAATAAATTTGAGCTGTACAATCGATCAATAAATATCTCCGATCCTCTTAATCAATCTACATCTGATAATGATATAGTAACACTAGAAAACAAGGTTTAATACACGAATGTAAATAAAAAATAATTTAATAGTTGAATTTATGAGTCAGTTAAAGCTAGATCATCATGGAAAAACTGAAAGTATTAGGTGGCCATTTCGTCCTAGTATAGGACTCCTCAGAAGTATGTATTCACGATCATGTATGCAGGACTCGAACCCAGGACTTTCGGTTTCGCGTCCAAAAGCTTAACCTCTGTACATCCAATTGTGTTAATATGTAACTTCAATCAATCAACTACTGAGGAGTTCCATACTAACACGTAACAGTCATCTAGTTCTTCCAGGTTTTCTATGGTGGTCTAGCTTTATTTGACTCATGAATTCAATTATTAAACTACTAAAATCTCCACAAAACCCCTTTCTAGTAAAAAATAATTGAACAAAATATAACTTCTTTCATACATTCGATAACCGGCTTAAACAAATAATGAAAATTTTATTCTTAATGCTTCACAACGATTCGGTCAACAAGAGAGTGATTTATCCAATAAATAAAAGAAACACATTTTTCAGACCATTACATTTAGCCTGTTTCTCCTCGTGGAGGAGCATAGACTTCTCACCAGCATTCTCCATCCAACCTTGTCCTGAGCAAACCTCTGCACCTCTCTCTCCCCAGTTGTTATTCATCCCGTAGAAGAAGAAAAGAACGTCAACCACATTAAACAAATTAAACCATTTAAACTCTACCCTTCGAGCTGAAGGAAGACTGTTGATACCTCAGGATGAAAGCCGAGGTTCTTTGGAAATTACAAAGCCGATGCCCCTTCTTGTAACCAGAGTAACGATTTTTACAAATACATGAAATATCTTTTCCAAACGAAGTAGTAGTATAAATTGACAAACATAAAATATTGAACCGTTGATTAACATTGAAAAAAAAATTTGGTTGATAATTAATTAAACCACATGTATAAATTTTAAGTCAAAATTCTTGTTGTCCTTGTTGTTGTTGTTGTCGTACCAAAATTTTTCTTTCATCCTTAATATTTGTTGCTATGCAATATCTCGATCTGTCACACACACACACACACACTCACCTACACATACAGCACACGCACACAGACACACACACAAATACAAGTGATCAATATTGTCGGAAATCTACAATTCACTTTCATTAAAAACAAAATCATGATATGTCCATACAAAAAAGTACATTCAATAAGATGAATTCAACTGATTCTATATGATTGTAGTAATTTGTAGAACCAAAAAAATGAAAAAAAAAACTGACACAGAGATGATATATATTCAATGTATAAACTGGAATATACTAGATATGGGATAGAAATTTATGTTGGATACAGTTGAATTGTTATGTATGTTGTTGTTGTTGTGGTGGTGGTTGTTGTTGTTGTTGTTGGTTTATATTATTGCGTAATCATATAAAATGTCGGTAATGTAAACGTAAATTACTACGAAAATGTAACGCTAAAAAAACTATTACACGTCATGGTTTTGTTTATTTATGAAAGTTTGATCAATTTCTTAAATAGCTAAGTAGATAATGCGATGTTGTTTGAAGCGAAACGAGACTGTGCTCGAGTCACAGAGTGAATATCAACTCTGAGATGTGAGTACATTATCCAGCTGATGAGTACCAAATAGGATGAAAAGCGCGTCTTAGATTCCACTGCTAGCCAATATTCATCATTACATATAATGTTCGTGAATTAAGACTATGTCTAGACAATACGCATAGTATGCATATATGCTAATATGAGACTGATCAATTGCAGTCCTAAACATCAATGTGAAGATTCAACCAAACAATTGCAAGTGAATTTGAGTAAGCGAGTATGTGTAGTTTTACAACATCGACCGATTTTAGTTAAAAAACCATAGAATGTAGAAAATTACTAGACAGTTGTGTCATCATAATATGAGACTCTTCCGTATTGTCTATCAACAAATTATAATCCAAGAACGTTTGTGTAATTCAATTTAATTGTTGAATTCATGAGTCGATTGAAGCTGGACCACCATGGAAAACCTGGACGGTGATGCAACTTCGTGGATTGGTTGAAGTAAGACATTAACGCGCGTTCACGCACGAGACTGATATATCCTAGGTCGTGGATGCACACTGATGAGGAGTCACACAATAGGACGAAACGGTCATCCAGTGATTCCAGGTTTTCGATGATGGTCTAACTTCAATTCACTCATGATCTCAACAATTAAATATCAACAAATACACCATATATCGAATACAAAATCTTCAGATTTCCTTAAAGTACTTTAACAAATAAACCCTATGAAATAACATCCAATCAATTCATATTGTCAAACATTCATAGATAACCAGACACAATTTCATTAACTCAAACTAGAACACACTGAAGGATCAAGATATTGAAATCATGTGAATTTGAACATATTTCATAGATCAATAATGAATGAAATAAATTAAATGGTTTGTTCATTTAGCCATGGTTACTACTTATCTCATATTTCTTGTTACCATCCAACCAATAGTCTGTGTTAGTAATTCATTAAATGTAACCCAGATTTACTTCATTACGTTATTTTTTTTAAAAAAAAGTTTCAAAATTGAATTGAACTCTTTCTGGTTAGCGTTTTTTTAGCGAGTTAGTTTACTACAGAATGGGGTTGCTAACCCAATACCCAACCCTTCGTTTTTTATCCGGACCTAACATCGGTAGTGGCCTAAGAGAGGCTCCAGATGGAGTTGTTTTGTTTCATTTACAATTTAATATTCTTTTTTCTCCACTCTTATCCTTTATAGACACAGTTTTCTTTTTCACTCATTCTGTTCTTCTGTTTGTTTTGTTTTCTCTCAATACATTCAATAGATTGTATGCAGTGATAATGGGATACCAAGTCTTACATCCAGTTATGTGATTAAAGTTATTGTACAAGATTTAAATGATAATCCACCAGTTTTTACAAAAGATTATCATAATGTAAGTTGCATTTTATTGTTAATCTGAATTAGTCACTATGTGAAGTTTTCTCTTGTTTATGTGTAAAACATATTTCTGGTTTCTAGTTATGTAATATAGGTATATATGTATATGTAAACAGTTTGAAATCAGTCCTAGACAGGATATTCATCAAATGTATTATTATAATGAATAGGGAATTACAGTTAGGGTTTTCATCAAGAAGTGATATCGTAGTGTACTACTTATATTGACATAAGTGTTGTATATATGTTAGTCAGGATTAGAATGTCTGACAGAAAAGAGTCCAAAAGGTCGGGGACGGAAAGAACGGGAACATATTCATATGGAAATGCAGGAACAATGACGTCTAAGATCATTGACTGATATTTACAAAAGAAGCAGACAATTTTGAGACAATTGATTGACAGTATTCACTGTATGATTCTTAGATTTTACTAAGATGTTCTGTAATGTCGTATTCGAACACATTCGACTGTTCCCATTTGTGATCTCGTTCAATCCAGTAACAATTATAATCCCGAAATGCTGTTTAAATATATGGATGGATAAATTTTGGTTCATAATCCAAGACTGGCCATCTTAAATCGGATTAGCTCGAATTATGTTTCTTTGAATGAACTGGTATGCATGATAATTAGTCTTCAAAGACAATATTAACATAGTTTCAAATACACTACTATTTATGAAACTGGAATTTCAAAGATGGATATTGTTGATGAAACACTTGAAAAGTAACTTCAGCGATTCCTCATTTGTAATCGTGATTTCATACAGTAATTATCTAATGGTTTTCCTATTCGAAATCCACTAGTTTGCTATGTAGTATGGCCCCCTGAATGCCCTGGTACGGCCGAGAGTGGGGAGAGTCCGCTCTCCCTCTCGAAATACTCTCACACGGCCACGCGTATATAGCCTCTGCCAGGGAAGTCCTACTCATTGCCTTCTCGTGGCGGGGGTGTTGTTTACGAAAATGAGAGGACGAATGGCGAATGTCCGGCGCTTTAACCGGATTCCAAACCAATGGTGCACATGGGCTCCAGTATCCTGCGGGAACGAATGGCGTATGAACCAATCGTTGGTCACCGGCTACCATGGGACTGCATCTCCTTACGATGCTCCACTGCCTTGTGGGTTAGACCTTTAGGTCAAAGGCTCGGGGAGTGGCCCCCTAAGATAACCACCTGCTTCGGTTTGGGCACCCGGGCAGTATCACAGCCCACACACAAATGATGAACTGTTTATGTCTATGGAAACTACTTTTGTCGCTTTGAAAAACAATCAATTGATTCAAATTATGATCACTACAATTATTGTCATTATTAATACTAATATTATTATTACTACTATTATTGTCATTATTGTTATTATTATCATTATTATTATTATTTTCCACATTATTCACCTTCTTTTATACTTATACAGCGGCTCGTCTTTGGTGGAATTCCGACTGTATCTAAACGTTCTCGAGTCACTGTCCGGTTGAAAATTGTATGTTACCACAGAATACGAGGACTGAAGCAGATTTTCTGAAACCACGTGCATCATTCAAACTGGCTGCCTTCAACGTTCGCACATTTATGCAGGTCGGACAACAGATAGGGCTGGCTATGTCTTTGGAAAGTCTTAATATCGACGTGTGTTGTCTATCCGAGACCCGTATTCAAGACTCTGGCGAAGTACTACAAATTCGATCTCCATCTGTCACTTCGAAAAGCTTGTTTTACGTGCGCTTATCCGGGGACCCTGTGGCATCTTCGTCTGGTTTTGCTGGCGTTGGTGTCGCACTAAGCGCTAGAGCTGAGGCAGCACTAGTCGATTGGATCCCCATTAACAGTCGGTTATGTGCTGTTAGATTAGAAAGTTCCATCAAAGTGAGAAGAAATCGGCGTGAGAAACGATGTCTTTTCGTCATCTCCGCCTATGCCCCGACAGATTGCAGCCCGGATGCAATCAAGGATGAGTTTTACCACCAGTTATCAGTTCTTCTCCAGAAAGTGCGTTCGACAGATATTGTAGTACTAGCCGGAGACTTGAATGCTCAGGTCGGGCGTCTAGGCACAGAAGAGAGTCGTTTAGGTGGCCGATGGGGACTCGTTGGTCGCAGGTCAGATAACGGGGACCGTCTACTGCAACTTTGCGCAGACCACAACCTGTTTCTGGCTAGCACTAACTTTCGGCACAGTCATCGCCGATGTGCCACCTGGCGTCCTCCCTCTGCATCTCAAGCCTGGACTCAGATTGATCACATCGCGATCAGCTACCGCTGGCGTGGTTGTGTACAAGACTGCCGCTCCTTTTGGAGTACCTATCTGGACTCTGACCATGCCTTGGTCTGCGCCAATCTTGCCTTACTTTTCAGTGGACAACGAAGTGAACGCCATCAACGGATTGATGTTAGCAAGCTGGTTGCAACTTCTGTTGCAAGTAAGTATCGAACCGAGCTAGCCTCTAGGCTAGCTACCACTCCACCGAAAAGTATAGATGAGCATTGGTTGCAATTGCATGACGCCATGAAAATGGCGGGAACAGTCAGTTGTGGGTTTGCGAAACGTCCCGCTTTTAAGCACTGGGTTTCTTCTGGTTCCTTACAACTCATTGAAGCCCGTCGGTCTACTCCGGGTAACCGTGAGTTTGGCCATAAACGAAGGATTTTACGTAAGGAAATCGGGCAAAGCTTGCGTAAGGACCGAGAAGCCTGGTGGTCGATGCGTGCTAATGAGCTGGAAGCAGCAGCTGCATCTGGTAACTACCGGAAGCTCTTCCAACTCATCCGAGCCACTGGCAGCAAGAAGTCTGGTGTGAGTGAAACAATCTGCGAGGATGATGGGATGCCAATCACTAACATCCATCGACGTCTTGGACGATGGGCAGAATTTTTCGAAGGGCAGTTCAACTGGCCTGCTGCTCCGGTAACATCGGTCAGACTGTCCTGCCCTCCATGGCCGGTGACGACTGATCCACCAAATGAGGAGGAAGTCCGCAAGGAACTCCAACTCTTGAAGCGTTACAAATCACCTGGCCCAGATGACTTACCTCCGGCTCTTTTTAAAGATGGTGGTGACTTTTTGACTAAGGAATTGACGACGTTGTTTACAAAGGTTTGGGAACTAGAGAGTGTACCAACGTCATGGAATGAGTCGATAGTTGTCCCTATCTTTAAAAAGGGTTCACGTCGTTCTTGTAACAACTATCGGGGGATAAGTTTACTTCCGATTGCGTCCAAGCTATTGGCTTCCGTCATTCTTCGTAGGTTGTTCAAAACCCGAGAAAGATTGACTCGCGAGGAGCAGGCTGGGTTTCGTTCTGGTCGAGGATGTATTGATCATATCTTCACCCTCCGCCAAATGTTAGAACACCGCCATACTTTTCAAAGGCCAACAATCGTAGTGTTTCTTGACATCAGGGCTGCCTTCGATTCGTTGGATAGGACTGTTCTCTGGGATTGTCTATTGAAGAAGGGTGTGCCTGAGAAGTTTATTAACATCCTAAAAGCCCTGTATAAAAACACCTCAGGCAGAGTGAGGGCATACAACCACCTCTCTCCATTGTTCCATTCGAGCAGTGGGGTTAGGCAGGGTTGCCCAATCTCACCATTCCTCTTCAACTTTGCCATCGATGACATTCTGGAAACAGCTCTGATGAATGTAAGTAATGGTGGTGTGGATCTGTTGCCTGGAGAAAGACTTCTCGACCTTGAGTATGCGGACGATATTGTCTTACTGTGCGATAATGCCCAAGGCATGCAATCCGCACTTAATCAGTTGGCAATCAATGTCCGTAGGTATGGTATGTGCTTTGCACCTTCGAAGTGCAAAGTACTTCTACAAGACTGGCAGGATTCTAATCCTGTACTCACCCTGGATGGTGAGCAGATAGACGTAGTTGAGAAGTTCGTGTATCTGGGTAGCTGCATAAGTGCTGGTGGGGGTGTGAGTGATGAGATCAATGCACGAATAGTGAAAGCCAGAGCGGCTTATGCCAATCTGGGCCACCTTTGGCGCCTTCGTGATGTTAGTCTGGCTGTAAAAGGCCGGATCTACAACGCGTCGGTGAGAGCAGTTTTGCTCTATGCTTGTGAAACCTGGCCTCTCCGAGTTGAGGACGTTAGACGACTCTCTGTGTTCGATCATCGCTGTCTCCGAAGGATTGCTGACATTCAGTGGCAACACCATGTCAGTAATGCAGAGGTTCGGCATCGTGTGTTCGGGCACAGAGATGATAACTCAATTGGTGTCACCATCTTGAAACACCGACTTCGGTGGCTTGGACATGTTCTCCGAATGTCGTCCCAGAGAATTCCACGTCGTGCATTATTTGCCGACTCTGGGACTGGTTGGAAGAAGCGGAGAGGTGGTCAGTGCATGACATGGTGTCGTGGCATGAAAGAAAGCTGCAAAGGACTGGCTTGTGTTGGTCCTTCACGACTCCCTGGCTGGGGTCCGAGAGATGGTGCTACACAGTGGCTAGAGACGTTATCAGATATGGCTCAGAATAGAAGCCAGTGGCGATCCTGCTGTAACCTTCTTTTACTTTCTTCATAAAAAGTGGTTGTGTCTCCTTTACCTGAAAGATTTCTTCTGATTGTACCTCTTCGTCATTACTCTCTTTTTCTTTTGCGTTCCTTAGTTTTTTTTTTCTCTTCGAATTCCCATTGTTTTGTGTGGCGCATATATATTGGCGCTCTCTTGTACCAATATTTATGTGTTCAAATAATAAATAAATATGTAGTATGAATTTGAATCTTCATGAGATTAGCTAAGTAAATAATAGTTACCTGCTTACTGATTACTGGTTAAAAGATGCCTTATTTGAAGTCACACACACACATTGTGAAGTAAATTATGATAGAAGTAATTCACTAGCTCAACAATCTCACACTTCATCAGAAATAAACTCATTTTACAGGTTAGATACCTCCAGGATACTGATTTGGTGGATAATTAATATTGTACTTAATATGAAAACTAAAGACAGTTATTCATGTGTGAAGTTGGCCTTAAACCGGTCGTGCACAGCCGGGGTCGACTTTTCTGACCACGTTCTTCCTTGTGAGAAGGTAGTATCGCTACAGATGCTGGTTGCCCGAAGGAAACACCTTACTGCTGTCACAGCCCTCTACGGTCAGCAGTACGACTACACCCTCAGACGTGGAATTGCTGCTTTTAGTTTTACCGTTCTCCAATCAAACTGCCTGGCATGGTTGAACCTACAGGAATATATGTTCAAGCCAATATAGCTCAGTTGAGTCATCACGATAGGCAAACCCAACCACCACTAAAAGGTAGCAGCTACGCTCTGGATACTCCTATATAGACAATTCATTTACGATAAAGCCTAAAGGCTATAAGTTCTATTCATATCACCGTTGTTGGCCTACACATCTAACTAATTCTGAACTCAAATGAAACAAAATGATCCTCTACTTCAAGTATATCATTGATTGCTTATCTGGAAATTTCATTACATACATGTTATCTGTATCATCTTATTAGAATTTCCCTGTATAATACAAAACATTTGACAAAAGCTCCAAATAAAATTGTAATTAATCAGTTAATTCCCTAGCTGTGTCAACTTTATTGCAAGCAGTTTTCATTTAATTTTAATTATTCCCTAAACTGTGTGGCTACCATGTTGTTTCCTAAATTAATCGGATTAAACTATTGTAGAACAGTAAAATAATCTTGTCAGATTCTTACTATGTATGATAATACAAGATTTTCCTTTTAAGCGATTAGGTTTCTTGATCTTTAACCAACAGTATTACGTTCATAGGTTGTCAGGGGTATATAACTTAATGTTACTTAATAATTTTGTAAGCAATGATGAATGTTGGTTAGCAGTGGAATACAGTTTGACGTACGTTTCGTCCTATTTGGGACTCATCAACTGGATATATCTGCATTTCAGAGTTGATGTTCATTCCAAGAATTGAATCCAGTGCTTTTTGCTTCTAGCAATTGGCTATAAGATCTCAGTAGCTAATTGAATAACGCAGTGGCGTTTCAAGCGAACAGCACTGGGTTCGAGCCCCAGGGTCCCAAATAGAACGAAACGCTTGTTCTGGATTCCACTGCTAACCACTATTCATCTTTGATTAAAAACCTTGTGACTTAAGCCAATATTGAGGCGACCCGCACAGGATGAACATATTCCAATAAGAGATGTGTCTTTCCATTGTTATTTAGGACTGAAATTGATCAAAGTGAAGCAACACCAGGTGAATAGATCAGTTTAGATATGACAAGATTTATTATGCAACTAATCATCTGTTGCTTAATTACTTCATTACTTCATTATGATATGGTTATATATAGACTTTTGTTTTACCTTATTAATATTCTAATAGTTTTTTGTTCAAGAGAATAGTCCAATCAATACATTGATTAATAAAGTAATTGCAACTGATGCAGACAGTGAAAAGAATGCTGAAATCAAATATCAACTTAGTCAAGATGGTGAAGAATACTTTACTATTAATCAATTAGATGGAACTATTTATACAAAAATAATATTCGATAGAGAATTAAAACAAAAGTATGTTATATTTCCAGTAATTCTATTTATTTAAGTCATTGAAGAAGCGTTTTTGAGTGAGATGATAATACATATGAACGACTTTTATGAGACTCTAAAGTGACCTTGAGAATATCCACCTACTTACTTAGTAACTTACGCCTGTTACTCCCAATGGTGCATAAGCCTCCGACCAGCATTCTCAAACATACTCTGTCCTCCATTTCTCGTTGTAATGTGTTCTTTGATCTTCTGCCTCTCCTTTGACCTTGAGGATTCTGTGTCAAGGCTTGCCTTGTGACACAGTTAGGTGCTTTCCTCAATATGTATCCTATCCACTTCCAACACTTCTTCCTGATTTCTTCCTCCATTGGGATCTGGTTTGCTCTCTCCCATAGTAGGTTGTTGCTGATAGTGTCTGGTCAACGGATCCGAGGTATTTTGTGTAAACAACTGTTAATAAACATTGTTATCTTCTGTATGATGGTTTTTGTAGTTTCCAAGTTTCCGCCTCATGCAATAGAACTGTCTTGACATTTATATTGAAAATCCTGACTTTGGTGTTGACTGACAAATAGTTGTTTTGATTCTTAGATGTTCTTCAATTGTAAATATGCTGCTACTGATTTACTGATCCACTCCTCTACATCTGGATCAGATCCATGGTGTTCGTCAATGATGCTGTCCAGATATGTAAATGTCTTTTACATGTTCCAATGTTTCTCCATCAAATGTGATTCGATTGTTGCATGTCATGTTGTATCGGAGAATCTTGCTATTCATCCACCTATTAATTAGAATTAAATGAGAGTTATAAATCAGTGTGAGGAATTAGAATTATGATTTACAGTTGATGGTTAAGAATTAGATTTATGGCTTTCGTCACGAATAGACATCGACTAAAATGCCCAAGACCTATTTAGCTAAATGGATGAGTGAATTACGCGCCATAATCCAAGACCTATTTTCTTGAATCTCATTGGTTTATCCATAAATTATAGTCTCGCCATTCGAATTTACTTATTCTGATAAAAACATACACAGTAATTATTGCAATGAGTTGTATCAATCATTATACTGACTAAATTGAATGTATCTATTACTTAGATACAGAGTATCAGGGAAATGATACAATTGATTCTCATTTATATTACATACCCATAGAGATCTAACGATAAGTGATTGCATTATGCTACGTTTCACTAAAGAATTCACACTTGAATCGATAAATCAACAAACTTTCTACAACAGACAAGTTTTTAATTTGTTCTTGAAGCTGGATGTCTATTGATCAACAATACTGTTGAAAATCTTTCCTGGTACTGTCAGTAAAGTGATGCCTCTGTAGTTTTCACATTTGCTCAGATCTGCTTTCTTTAGTATCTTGATGGGTTATCCTTCTTTCCAGTTCGTTGGTAATTGTTCTTCCTCCCAAATATTCCTGAATAAAATGTAAAGCATGCTTACAGTTACTTATATGTTTGACTTCAGAGCTTCAACTGGTATATTGTGAGGTTCTGTTGATTTCCCACTCTTGATTTGTCTGATGGACATTCTGAGTTCTTTGATCGTTAGTGGAATGACATCTATAGGACAGTCTGTGTGTGGTGCTTCGATGTGCAGAGGGTTCAGTTGGAGTGGTCTATTAAAGAGTTCTTCATAGTGTTCTTCCCCCCTCTGTTCTGAAAGTAGTGAATACAAGACATATATTGTACAGTGGAAACCGTATGTACAACTTAAGCCAACATCTTTCAAAATGCATAAATCAACTCCTATCCACTAAAAAGATATTCTGTCTTTTGAAATGTATTTATTGTGTAACTTCATATCAAATATTCATATTTGTGAATCATTATTACTCAATCAACTACATAAACAATACTATTCACTATCAATTTCCAATCCATTAGTTGGCCCTTCCAGTCAAACAAGTTGGTGAAACCTAGTAGGCCCTTCTGGAGAGAAACAGGCCACATCGAAGCACGGCACAACTACCGGGACTAGAATAGCTGGTTTTGCAGCTGGTTTGAGTTTGCCCCATAAGGAGCACACTTTTGTGAATTTTTTGTCGTTTTTCAATCCAAGAGTAATTGCACTGTGATTCTTTGTGGATTTCGCAATCGGTTTGAGTGTATCGATCGAGCGGATGAATAGCTCGATCTCTACCACCCAGGTTACCGCTCACATTAGTTCATGGGTCATCCGTCCCACTATCCAAAAGGCAATACACGGGTTTTGCCTCCCTCCAATCCATTAAAAAATATATTTAATGATAGTTAACAAAATAAATCAAAGCTTATTATGGATCTTAACTAAAATAAAGGCAGTCTGCTTGAATATCTGGGATACCTGTTCCTGACATTTAGATGCCTTTTGTTTATTTCAACTGATCATGAATTGCACAAACTATGCAGGTGTGTTTGTGCAAAGTTTTTAACATTTCTATGTACAAGTTAGGAAAGAGAACAATCAGCGACATCGTGGTCGCTGCCAATATGCATTGAAGAGAATCAATATTATTTAGATTCGATCTAACTGACGATCATTCGATATCTTATCGTTAGGATTGATCAAGAAATCTAGAAGTGGAAACTTGTTGAAATACTTTGTGCTAAGAATTCTATATTATACTGAATACTTTCAATATGTATATGTATATATATAATTGATGAGTCACAAGATGGACGTTAGGTACTTTGTAGTTTTTATCATTAATAATTAATAATCTAATTGCTAACGAACTTCAAATCATTAACACTAAAGACCACTACTCGATCTTAGACTGACATTGATAACCTGGAAGTATTGGATGGCCGATTCGTCTCAGTATGAGACTCCTCAACAGTGTGTATCCACAGTCCTTCGCATGGGATTTGAAACCAGGACTATTGGTCTCACGTGTGAACGTCTAAACTCTAGATCACTGAGCTGGCATCCAACGATGTTCATGTTTAGTGCTTCCCGGTTTTCAATGATGGTCTAACATCGATCGGTACATGACCTCAATTTAAAAATACTCAACAATCACCACAACTCTATACTGATAATTATCATGTGATCATTAGTGACTAGCTTGAAGATTGATTTCTTGGAGTTCTAGTAAGAAGCCATGACCAGTGGAGTTCAACCGTGTTTGATGTGAGACAATTAATCAATGAAGACAATGAAGGACGATCGCGAAATGTTGTGGAAAACCAATAATTGATTCATTTGCCATTTGCTACCTTAGGATCCTGAAGTTCATTTGCACCGTTGGTTTAGAATCAGGGTTTTCTAACTCCCCTTTGTGGAACCTCCAGATCCACAAACACGGTTAAAGTGCCGAACATTCGCTTCTCGTTATCAGCAAGGTAATATCCGCAATCCTGAGGGAACTAATTCTTTTCATGAAATTCATATTGTCATAATCGAATTATCAAACGATTTTCACTGATATCTTCTTTCATTTATTTTTTTTTGTTAAGTTATCGATTTCAAGTCTATGCCAATGATAATGGTCAACCGATTGCATTAACAGCAACCACTACAATTGAAGTGACTATTGTTGATGTTAATGATAATACACCAATGTTTGTCGGTTTAGATCGAGATAATTGTTATCATTTCCGTATAGCAGAAAATCAACCACCGAATACATATGTTGGTATGTTAAGAAGATTTGATATATATATATATGTTAATCTGGTTAGTGTTTTGTTTTAGCAAGTTAATTTTCTACGGGATGGTGTCGCTAACCCTATGCCTAACCCTCCTCCTTTATCCGGACTTGAAACCGATAGTAGCCCCAGAGTGACTCCAAGATGAGTTCATCTGTAATATCTATTTGAAAGATCTTTTGTGATTAGTTGTTGTTAAACACTTTGTTTATACAAGATTTCCTTTTGATTGTACCATAATGTAAACTGATAATGCAAAATGCAGTTACAATATATCACAAATTAGGTTCGATTTCATGTTGAAATGTTGAGTCGCCATCACTTAAGAGCTATTCATTGACATGGAAATTTTGTATCCAGCACTCTATTATTGATATTGGTTCTTTACTCAATACAATTTACATTTCTTGTTATTCACCATTCTCATTCTGAATAGGTAAATATCTAGAACCAATCTATTTGATATACCGACCTGAGTTTTATCATTGTATTATCAGACATCAGTAGGGTATGCTTTGTAAACTTAAAAAAAACGTTAATTGCGTGTGGTATGTAGATGTAAACCAAAATATCTTAGCTACGATCTAGTTGCCAATAAATGAATGTTGTACATATCTGTGTTGCTATCAGATGGGGGTTTTGTGGAGATTTTAGTCATTTTATAGTTGATATCATGAGTCAATTAGAGCTAGACCACCATGGAAAACCTGTAAGCACTGGATGGGCGTTTCGTCGTACTACGGGACTCCTCAGCAGTACACATCCACGATCTGACCCCGTGAGATTCAATTATCTTATTTTTTAAAAATTGTATCACATTCTTGGTTCAATAGAAAACTTGATTCGTTTTTCTGATTGAATTCATACACTCATTTATTCATCTTCAACTGTATACTCACCTAATGAATTTGAGTTGGTTTACTTCACTGAATATCATTTTTTGCAAAAAAATATCTATCATCCATAGGTTAACGCTTTCAATGATTACTTACTTACTTACTTACTTACTTACTTACTTACTTACTTACTTACTTACTTACTTACTTACTTACTTACTTACTTACTTACTTACTTACTTACTTACTTACTTACTTACTTACTTACTTACTTACTTACTTACTTACTTACTTACTTACTTACTTACTTACTTACTTACTTACTTACTTACTTACTTACTTACTTACTTACTTACTTACTTACTTACTTACTTACTTACTTACTTACTTACTTACTTACTTACTTACTTACTTACTTACTTACTTACTTACTTACTTACTTACTTACTTACTTACTTACTTACTTACTTACTTACTTACTTACTTACTTACTTACTTACTTACTTACTTACTTACTTACTTACTTACTTACTTACTTACTTACTTACTTACTTACTTACTTACTTACTTACTTACTTACTTACTTACTTACTTACTTACTTACTTACTTACTTACTTACTTACTTACTTACTTACTTACTTACTTACTTACTTACTTACTTACTTACTTACTTACTTACTTACTTACTTACTTACTTACTTACTTACTTACTTACTTACTTACTTACTTACTTACTTACTTACTTACTTACTTACTTACTTACTTACTTACTTACTTACTTACTTACTTACTTACTTACTTACTTACTTACTTACTTACTTACTTACTTACTTACTTACTTACTTACTTACTTACTTACTTACTTACTTACTTACTTACTTACTTACTTACTTACCTACTTACTTACTTACTTACTTACGCCTGCTACACCTGATGTAGGAGCATAGGCCACTTATCACCATTCTCTATCCAACTCTATCTTGTACAATTCTTTTCCAGTTTTATATATGTCTTACATAGTTTAACACTTCCAATGATTACTTACTTCATTCTTTACGTCTGTTACCTCTCATGGAGGAGCATAGGCTACTTATCATCATTCTCTATCCAACTCTATCCTGAACAATTATTTTCCACTTGTTTCCAATCGCTATTCATTTAAATTTAACAACAAATTGTTTCTAAGTTTTCCGAATAAATTTTTTTTATTTCTTTTACGTAACCACTAGATTCTGGTTCATTTTAAATGACATCGAGTGTTATAGTTAATGACAAGTGATATCACAAAATGTTACAATTTTAAATTCACATGGTGTTGTTTTACTTATATCCTTCCATTGTTGAGTTAGGACTGAAATTGATCAGTCTCTTGTTGGCATATGTGCATACTGTATAGATTGTCTCATTATAGTCTTAAGTCACAAATTTTTTAATCAAAGATGGATAGTGGTCAGCAGTGGAATCCAGTTTGACGCGCGTTTCGTTCTATTTGGGACTCGTCAGCCGGATATACATGCATCTCAGAGTTAGTGTTCACTCTGGGGCTCGAATCCAGTACTGTTCGATTGAAACACCATCTCGTTCTCCATTTAGTTACTGAGTCCTGATAGCCACTTGCTTTTACAATGGGGTGAAGTTTATATTCTCTAGGTGTTGTTTGCTTATATCTTCCAATCGTTGTTTAGGACCGATCAGTCTCTTATTGGTATATGTACATCTTGTGCGGATTGCCTCGATACAGTTTTATGTATGTTCATTAAAAATCATGTAAAAGGTTTACTTTTTATTTAGATAATTGAGTTTCGTCATTTTTTTTACCTGAGTTTGTTTTTTACAGATGAGTTTAGTATTAGGCTTGTAAAAATAAACAATGGATCTGGATGACAGTATTAGTTTCAATGATTTGTAGTAGATGATGTGGTGTGTGCTATTGATATTGACAGATATAAGTAGTATGTAACATCAATCAAAAGTGAAATGTTTGGTGGAAGAAAGTTAACAAGATCAAAGAAAAAAGAAGGAGAACAAAGAGTGATTGATGCGAAACCAGAGGAACAATGAATTCTGAGCCGCTTGATTGACACTTTGCAAATGAAGTATTTACTGAATATTTCTCAGATTTTACTATTTATTTAAACACATAAACATTGGTACAAGGAGGCACCAAATAAATATGCGCCACATAAATCACATAAATCCGGATGCCCAAACCGAAGCAGGTGGTTTCCATAGAGGGCCATACTCTTAGCCTTCGACATAGAAGTACAATCCACAAGGCAGAGAAGCAACTTCAGGAAATGTAGTCCCATGGTAGCCGGTGACCAACGATTGGTTCATACGCGATTTGTTCTTTCAGGATACTGAAGCCCATGTGTACCCTTAGTTTGTAATCAGGGTTTTTCAATTGCCTTAGGTGGACTCTTCGTGTCCACCAACCCGGCTAGATGCTGGACATTCGCATTTTGTCCCCTCAATTTCGTAAACAACACTTCCGCCGCAATGGGTAGGACTTCCCTGGCAGCGATTGTATGCAAATTTGACTAAGTCATTTTGTAATTTTGTATTCAAATACATTCGATTGTTCCCACTTGTGTTCTCGTTCACAATAATGGTAGTGAAGAACTGTTGTGAACTGGTGCAAAGTATTTTAGTGAGTTATCTTCAAAATAAGGTTTATGAATCAATTCAATACGCCACATTTCATATTCAAACACTGTGGATAAAAACATTCGCACGAATTCTAACTAGACTTTCTAGTCAGAGATCGTACCCGAGACGTTCAGATCTATTGATATAGCTCAAATTAATAATCAGTGACTTTATGTACAGAATATATATCTCGCGAGACGTGATCGTGGATGCGCACTACTGTAAAGTCCCATACTAGGACGAAACCACCATCCAGTGGTTCCAGGTTTTTTATGGTGGTCTAGCTTCAACTAATAAATTACTATAATATCCAAAAAACACCTCTCTGATCAGAATATATATGCTTCTTCAGCAGCCTTTTTTAAGAAATATAATAAGTCTAGGAAAACTATAGTTAAACATTCATAGCTCACGTTCAGAGCCCTGAAGAATGAAAACACTTATGTTAATACCGCTAATTTTAAATCACCCTGTGTTTCTCAATCAAGGACTTCATTTAGGACATATATATATCAGAAGAGGTTTTGTGGATATTATAGTAATTTTAATAGCTGAATTCATGAATCATTTGAAGCTAGACCACCACCATAGAAAACCTCAAAGCACTGGATGGACGTTTCATCCTAATATGGGACTCCACAGTAGTGCACATTCACAATCCCACCTCGCGAGATTCAAACCTGGAACTTATCAGTCTCGCTCACAAACGCTTAACCTGTAGACTACTGAATTGGTATTTAACTTCAACTAATTCATTTTTATACTATTTAAAACAAAAGAGATAGCAATTTATTGAGTTGATTACATAACTAAGTCTAATTACCTGGTTGGGGACCACGAGATGATAGCAACCGATGATTAGAGACCCTGAATGACATGGCTCAAAATCGTTTGCAATGGCGCAAGTGCATTCATTCTTTGTGTTCTCCCAAATTCTAATCTTCTGAATTCTTCATGTCCCGTTTTTCCTCTGGATTATACTCTTTAAGTAACATCTCCAAACCCTAATCTTCCCGATTACTGCTTATACTCTTGCTACCTCTACCACTACGGGATTTGAATCGACCACTGCATCTCTGTGCTAATGTGGTGTGGCAACTTGAACTGATGTACGTACTTACGAAGTTCTACGTTGTTACTGACTGAATTACATCTCACTATTATTGTAATTTATTATTATGTAATACTATCTAAACTAAACTTCCTTCATTTTTTGATTCAAAATCACTTGTAAGTATATAATATCTATCACTGAGTATACATTTTTGGCTCCATATCATAATAGGAGACAATAGTTACAGCCAAACTAATATAAATTATACATTTCAACCACCAATCTCTTATTAACTAATGAAATTACAATAAATAATAGTAGAAAAAAAGAAAAGAAAAGAAAAGAGAAAAAGAAAAGAAAGAAAGAATCAGTTATTTTTTCCTGTATTGATTTAAGTAGTAGCTTTAACTTCTATGTATCAAATTAATATGAGGTAAATAAAGAAAAAAAAGAGAGAGAAAAGAGAAAAAAGAAAATAAAGAAAAAAACAACAAAAAGAACTGTTTTTTTATAACTAACGTTTTATTATAATAGTAGTAAGTGTATAATTCATCAATTGTAGTTTTCACATTATTTACTTTCTTATTAGTAGTACATATAGTATGTATTTATGTGAATAGATTATTTTTATTATTATTTGTGCTTAAAAATGGTGCCATGTATACATTATAGAAGGATATAATATTCTACCAAGTGAATTAAAGCTTTATGGTTATTTAGAATGTTGTAAATAACTAAATATAGTTAGTGATATGCTTGGTTCTGTGTTGTAGTTAACGGCTCCTAAATGCTCTGGTATGGCCGAAAGTGAGGAGAGTCCGCTCTCCCTCTCGAAATGCTCTCACATGGCTACGCGTATATCGTCTCTGTCAGGGAAGTCCTACTCATTGCCTTCTCGTGATGGGGGTGCTGTTCACGAAATTGAGAGAATGAAAAGCAAATGTCTGGCGCTTTAACCGGGTTGGTGGGCATGGAGAGTCCATTCAGGGGAGTTGGAAAACCCTGATTCTAAACCAATGGTGCACGTGAACTCCACTATCCTGAAGGAAACAAATGGGATATGAACCAATAATTGGTCACTGGCTACCATGAGACTGTATCTCCTTACGTTGCTCCACTGCCTTGTGGATCAGACTTTCAGGTCGAAGGCTCCGGGTATGGCCTATTAAGGAAACCACCTGCTTCGGTTCGGGCACCTGAGCAGTATCATAGCCCTTACACATATCAAATGAGATCTGTGTGGCGCATATCTATTTGGTGCCTCCTTGTACCAATATCTATGTGTTAAAATAAAACAATAAAATGTAGTTAACTGATAGTTAATGATGTGTCAATCAACTTTTAAGCTTGATTAATAGATTTTCTCTTTTTTTTCCTAAAAAAAGACGGTTACTTCAATGTCAACAATGAGAGTATAGCTTATGGATGACCTGTGAGCGATACTAAAGTGATCTTGAGAATGTTCATCTACTATCTAGGACTAAATGAGGGTTATAAACTATGGTAAAGAACTAGATTAAGGTTAGGAATTAGATTTATGATTTTTATCATTAACTGATATTAACTGTAATGCCAGAATATTATTTTGCTAAATAAATGGATAAATTTCGCGTCAAAATTTGAGACCTGTTATCTTTTATCTGATTGGTTCGTCCATAAATCATAGTCTTGCCATATTAACTTGTATACCCATCACCAGCATTAGTAGTTTACTGTTGTATATACAGATGAAAGAACATGTTATTCAAAACTTGTTTGTTTGTTAGTTTGTCAAATTGTAATGTGAATGAATTACAGGAAGATTTTATGAATTGAATGATGAATAGGACTGATAAGTCCTGGGTTCGAGTCCCGCGAAAGGAAGGTATCGTGGATGCATATTGCTGAGGAGTCTCACAATAGGACGAAGCAATCGTCCAGTTTTTCCAGATTTTTCATAGTGGTGGTTTAGCTTCCATTGATTCATGATCTTAACTAATAAAGAGTACTGTAATATCCACAAAACCCCTCACTTTCTGAAATATGTTATTTGTTATATGATTTGATAAAGTATTTCATGTAGTTTAATTGTTGTTTTTTTATTATAAACCGAGGACGGTTTGAAAGAAAAAAAACAACAGTCTATTAGGTATTGAATAATTGCTAAGTAACATTGTCAATTTACTAAAGTTGAAAATGTCAATTATCAGATGTTGACTTGACTTTTTTGTTTGCTTTTATTTAAATGATTCATATATGGCAAAATTAAACCGGTTTACTCTATGATTGTTAGTCAGATGAATTATCTCACAGATTGAAATCATGAGTCAATTGAAACTAGACTGCAACCATGGAAAACCTGGAAGCACTGGACGGCTGTTCCGTCCCAGTATGAGACTCCTCAGCTGTGCGCATCCACGAGCCCATACCCCGTGAGACTCAAACCCAGGGCCTATCAGTCTCGCGCTAGGTGCTTAACCAACTAGACCACTGAGCCGGCATCCAACGGTGTTAATGTCTAACTTTAACCAATTCACGAAGTTGAGCCACCGTACACCATTGTCTTCAGTGAGTTGATATCTCACAACAGACCTGCTGGGGAGTCCTATACTAGGACGAAGCGGCCGTCCAGTGCTTCTAGGTGTTTCATGGTGGTCTAGCTTCAATTGACTCATAATTTCAATCTGTGAAATTTCTAAAATCTCCACAAACTCCTCCTGAAGATAAATTATCTATTACAGCGAATGACTGGTCAATTCCAATGATGAAGAGGTTATCTATGAAATATAGTAAAGTTCTATAGTATTTTTTCATTAAATAAACATAACAGATACAATGCTTCGACTTAGACTTATCAATTCTAGGTATGATCTATCTGGAACTTCCCAAGTGTACACTAATGAAGTGTCGTATCATCAGAATGAAACGATCCAATCAACAGTTCATACTTTTCAACAGTTATCTAACTGAAGTCAGTCAAAAATCATTGTCACCTAGTAACAATCAATAATAATAATTTTCTGTAGTTTATTACAAATTTCAAATTAGTTAAGATAAAAGTGTATTTTTATATTAAAAATAACTTTGAATTGTAAAATAGTTGTTCTTGTCAACTACTTGACATACATGTTCATTATCTGTCATAATCCTTTAAAAAGACCGTAACACATTCATACGTAGTCAGCTAACGAAAATAACAACGTACAAATACCAAAGTAAATATATAAATATACTTTGGACAGTATGAAAAGACAACCAAAAATACTTTTTCATGACTTTATGGCTTATTTGATTACTCTATTCATGATGATGATGATGATGATGATGATGATGATGATGATGATGATGATGATGATGATGATGATGATGATGATGATGATGATGATGATGATGATGATGATGATGATGATGATGATGATGATGATGATGATGATGATGATGATGATGATGATGATGATGATGATGATGATGATGATGATGATGATGATGATGATGATGATGATGATGATGATGATGATGATGATGATGATGATGATGATGATGATGATGATGATGATGATGATGATGATGATGATGATGATGATGATGATGATGATGATGATGATGATGATGATGATGATGATGATGATGATGATGATGATGATGATGATGATGATGATGATGATGATGATGATGATGATGATGATGATGATGATGATGATGATGATGATGATGATGATGATGATGATGATGATGATGATGATGATGATGATGATGATGATGATGATGATGATGATGATGATGATGATGATGATGATGATGATGATGATGATGATGATGATGATGATGATGATGATGATGATGATGATGATGATGATGATGATGATGATGATGATGATGATGATGATGATGATGATGATGATGATGATGATGATGATGATGATGATGATGATGATGATGATGATGATGATGATGATGATGATGATGATGATGATGATGATGATGATGATGATGATGATGATGATGATGATGATGATGATGATGATGATGATGATGATGATGATGATGATGATGATGATGATGATGATGATGATGATGATGATGATGATGATGATGATGATGATGATGATGATGATGATGATGATGATGATGATGATGATGATGATGATGATGATGATGATGATGATGATGATGATGATGATGATGATGATGATGATGATGATGATGATGATGATGATGATGATGATGATGATGATGATGATGATGATGATGATGATGATGATGATGATGATGATGATGATGATGATGATGATGATGATGATGATGATGATGATGATGATGATGATGATGATGATGATGATGATGATGATGATGATGATGATGATGATGATGATGATGATGATGATGATGATGATGATGATGATGATGATGATGATGATGCTTTGGATGATGATGATGATGATGATGATGATGATGATGATGATGATGATGATGATGATGATGATGATGATGATGATGATGATGATGATGATGATGATGATGATGATGATGATGATGATGATGATGATGATGATGATGATGATGATGATGATGATGATGATGATGATGATGATGATGATGATGATGATGATGATGATGATGATGATGATGATGATGATGATGATGATGATGATGATGATGATGATGATGATGATGATGATGATGATGATGATGATGATGATGATGATGATGATGATGATGATGATGATGATGATGATGATGATGATGATGATGATGATGATGATGATGATGATGATGATGATGATGATGATGATGATGATGATGATGATGATGATGATGATGATGATGATGATGATGATGATGATGATGATGATGATGATGATGATGATGATGATGATGATGATGATGATGATGATGATGATGATGATGATGATGATGATGATGATGATGATGATGATGATGATGATGATGATGATGATGATGATGATGATGATGATGATGATGATGATGATGATGATGATGATGATGATGATGATGATGATGATGATGATGATGATGATGATGATGATGATGATGATGATGATGATGATGATGATGATGATGATGATGATGATGATGATGATGATGATGATGATGATGATGATGATGATGATGATGATGATGATGATGATGATGATGATGATGATGATGATGATGATGATGATGATGATGATGATGATGATGATGATGATGATGATGATGATGATGATGATGATGATGATGATGATGATGATGATGATGATGATGATGATGATGATGATGATGATGATGATGATGATGATGATGATGATGATGATGATGATGATGATGATGATGATGATGATGATGATGATGATGATGATGATGATGATGATGATGATGATGATGATGATGATGATGATGATGATGATGATGATGATGATGATGATGATGATGATGATGATGATGATGATGATGATGATGATGATGATGATGATGA